>VUQS01056714.1:15712-32237 GCA_015108495.1 Heterochromis multidens | reverse complement strand
CACTAAAGGTAACCATCCTCACCTGTGATCTGTTTGTTTGTAATTAGTGTGTGTGTATAAAAAGTCAGTGAGTTTCTGGGCTCCAGACAGACCGCTGCATGTTTCATTCACTGCTGCGCTGACGTTGTTGGATTTGGATCCATGGGGAAAGCAAAAGAATTATCAAAGGTTCTGTGGGAGAAGATAGTTGAACTTTATGAAACAGGAAAAGGATATAAAAAGATATCCAGGGAATTGAGAATGTCAATCAGCAGTGTTCAAACTCTAATTAAGAAGTGGAAAATGAGGGATTCTGTTGAAACCAAGCCACGGTCAGGTAGGCCAACAAAAAATTTCAGCCACAACTACCAGAAAAATTATTTGGGATGCAAAGAAAAACCCACAAATAACTTTAGCTGACATACAGTACTCTGGAAAAAAAAAAAGTGGCTGTTTCAAGATGCACAATAAGGAGGCACTTGAAGAAAAATGGGCTGCATGGTCGAGTCACTAGAAGAAAACCATTACTACACCACTGCCACGAAGCAGCCCGTTTACAATATGCCAAACAGCACAGAGACAAGCCTTAAAACTTTTGGAACAAACTTATTTGGAGTGATGAGACCGAAATTGAACCTTTTGGCCACAACCATAAACACTACATTTGGAGAGGAGTCAACAAGACCTATGATGAAAAGTACACCATCCCTACTGTGAAACACGGAAGTGGATTGCTGATGTTTTGGGGATGTGTGAGCTACACAGGCACAGGGATCTTGGTCAAAATTGATGGTGAGATGAATGCAGCGGGTTATCAAAAAATACTGGAGGAAAATTTGCACTCATCAGCACAGAAGCTGCGTATGGGGCGATCTTGGACGTTCCAACATGACAATGATCCAAAACACAAGGCCAAGTCGACCTTTCATTGACTACAGCAGAACAAAGTGAAGGTTCTGGAGTGGCCATCTCAGTCTCCTGACCTCAATATCATTGAGCCACTTTGGGGAGATCTCACATGTGCAGTTCATGCAAGACAGCCCAAGAATTTAGAGGAACTGGAGGCATTTTGCCAAGAAGAATAGGAAGCTTTACCATCCAAGAAAATAAAGTGCCTCATCCACAACTACCACAAAAGACTTCAAGCTGTCATTGATGTTAAAGGAGGCAATACACAGTATTAAGAACTAGGGTACGTAAACTTTTGATCAGGGTCATTTGGATAGTTTCTGTTGTCATTATGATTTAAAAAGGGCAAACAACTGTTTGATAATAAATGGCTTCACTCAACCACTAACCATGAGTAAAAGAAAAGTTTTTGTATTATCATTAATATTCTCTGAAAAATGGCCCGAAAAATCACACATTCTGCCAGGGTATGTAAACTTATGAGCACAACTGTATTACAGTAAGGACTGCTAAATGTGTAAAGAACAACTAGTAGAATAGGCAGGATGGGATCGCTTAAAATTTTATTTGAAGAAACAGAAAACAGCACAATAAAACAATAGCAACACCTGTTTTTTTTACATTTTTCATTCAAAAAGATACACAACTCTTCTTGAGAGAGACCTGCAGACCACACTGAACAGTTTTCATTTAAACATTACATATCCCCAGTGGCATTGGTGTGATGGTAGAAGTGTCTGAGAAAGATTAACTTATTATTCTGGAACATGCTGGAATTTTATTCTTATTTATACAGGGTACAAATTAGACACATGCCACTATCACCTTATCACCTTAAACAGGTGCTTGATTCTTACAATCTGCTGCACTTCTACTTACCTCATTCACCAGTACAGCTTTTCCTCTGCAAAGCCATCATTCAGAGCCACAGTAAAGTATGATTTAGGGACAGTACTAATCGATCCCCCAATTACTGAGAGGTGGAGGGTGAGAGGTGGTGAGAAGAGAGAAGTAGCCTGAGGTTTGAGTTTTGGGAGGGTCTCCAAATGCGAGGGGTGGGTCATGAGAGGTAGTCTTTATCTACGGATCCCTCTCTCCTTTAACTTGAAGCTGGGTGTCAGGGGGCTTTTGAAGTTGTCGAAAGAGAGGAGGGACCGAAGAGGGGGAGCATGGGGGAGGTTCAGGCAGGGTCTCTCTCCATGCCAGTGGGAAGATATCTGAAGGAAAATCTTTACAACCATGACAGTCCCCCTGATGTGCATTCATTTTTGTGTATTTGTGTGTGAGTATTTCGATATCTATTTGTATTCTAGCACAATTGTGTGTGTATACTATGAACATGTGCCTGAGCTGAATGTCTGGCTCATGCAATGAGGTGGGGATCACAGAGCCTCCTTTTTAAATTGCTGCTAATGAGCCCTGGCTGGCGAGAGATACTCGAATTGATTAAATTTGCATGGGAGCCTAAATCATGACAGAGGCCTCATACTTGTGCACCCCACCTCTAGGTGCACACACACATACACAGCACCCCTGCTATTCCCCCACCTCCACATCAGACCTACAGGGGGTATTTCTCTTCAGGAAAGAAGGCCAGAATAGACCAGGGGGAGGGTGTCTACGTGTGTGTGTGTGTGTGTGTGTGTGTGTGTGTGTATGTGTATGTGTGGTGTTGAACAGGGCGTGGAGTGCACCCATCTGCCCCGGTATTACTGTCAGTCCATCATTCAGGGGAATGCCAGCCGCGTGCCTTGGGGACGTGTTCATTACGCTTTAACTACCGGATCTGTCCTTGTCTCACAGTCTCCCTGTGTCATTGTCGGCTTGAGATTGCGTGTATGTATATTTATGCAAGTGTCTGCTTGCATCACAATTGAATGCACCCAATTCAAGTGTATTGGGGGGTGTGTGTGTGTGGGGGGGGGTTACTTGGTTATTTGAAATTGAGAACTATTCTCGAAATGCAGATTTAAGTTTGATACGTGACTGTGAGTTTTTAAAAACCATTCATTATATTTATACACCTACTGTCATGCTCATTACCACTTAATTGTAATCTCAGTATCTTAATCTACCTTCATCTTTCACACAATCACACTCTCCTCCTGCCATGCACTTTTTTTGCCTCTCAAAATTTGTTAGTGTTTTGCTTCTCTAATGCTTACCTCTTTAATGGTAACTATGTGACAATGCCTGATCAGAGCTACTTTGTGTGCACACGTTTGGCTCTTATCTACTACTACTAACAGTGAGGTGTGAGAATCTGTGTCTGAGAGTGTGTGCGCGCGCCGGTGGGGGACAGTGCTTGTGCGTGGTTAGCCTGGGTGATTGCAGTAATCAGATGGGGGTGTTAATCAGAGTTTGTTCGTCAGTGGCCTGATGAGGGGCGATGAGGGCCGCTGATTGTAATGTGATGCTTCGATCGGTCTCTGACGACTACAGAGACAAACCGCCAAGAGAATCATTATCATACCATACAGGTTTTTTTTTCTCCACTCTTGGAACACTGCAACAAACAAAGTGTAAACAAACAAGCAAAACACCACACTTCAATATGTGTGGAAGTATGTCATTGTAAAGATGCAAACTCTTTTATTATTATTATTATTATTATTATTATTATTATTATACAGAATGTTTTCATTCTAGTAAACAATGATGCTCTGTGACATGATGGGTTATATATCACTATTTTGGTGTCAGTGTCACCCCTATTGAATAACAAGAGCAGGGGGAAGGGATGTGTTGGAGTTAGAAGGGAGAAGAAAAAAGATGTAGCTGAAAGAAAGGTTTGGGGGGTGGGGATGTAAATGTGACCCCATGGTTTATAGTACTGTCTTGCCACAGACAGGCTTGCATCAGATCTTTTTCTTCCCTTTTTTTTTTTTTGAAAGGAGGGGGTGCTGACGCTATTATGGCAGCCTCATCAGCCAAGTCCCTACAAGGGCTGATACAAATTAATTAACCTAATTAGGGGCTGTGATTGCGGGTGTGATTATAGGGGCCGGGAGGGGAGGGGGAAAGGGATGGAGGGATGAGGCAGAGAGGGATGGTTCATGGAAGTGGGGGTGCGCTGGCAGCCAGGGCTCAGGCGATGATGAGCCAGGAGGTGTGGGAGAGCAGCCAAGATGCTCTGCATGGCTAATGAGGAAAACTAGCAAGCCTTAACCATCCCACCCTTTTCGGTTTTCACGTCTTCACCTTCTGTTTACTTAATCTTTTTTTGCTTTTGCTGTTTTCAGTCATTATATTTCACCTCTCTTATCTGCAAGTGCAATTCTTTTCCTTTTTATCAGCTTCTGAGATGTTTTGTATGAGTTACACATGACCTTGGGGGCGCAAAACTCACAACATTTTTGACCATTTATTTGACCAAGCAGGATTCCAGATTCATGTACAAAGCCTTCCTTTTGTTGATCGTCTGTAGTATCGTGCAGCATAGGGTGCAGTGCAGCACTGCCTATTGTTCACTTTAACTGTACTCCCCACAAGGAACAGAAATACCCTCTGGGAACACACATACAGTCACACACATACATACAAGCTCACATAATAGCTCATCCTTTGGTATACACAACCAATAGCGGCTAAACTTCAGATGCACAGACTCTCTGCTTCACTCTCACAGAGCCACCCAGGCACACTCCAGAGGAGCAATATTTAAATCTCCTTCTATTTGTATTGGAAACAGAACAAAGATATTCTTCAGACTGAAGCAAAATGTGTTTTCTTGCCGGCATCAGCAATTCTAATGTTTCTAATGAGTTGGCAGAGAAGTGGAGCGAGTGGAAGTGGTTTAGGTATCAGTAAATTAAAAAAAAAAATCACAAGTAAAGGAGAGAAACACTATAAAAGTTCCTCATAAGTGCTGTTTGTGGCTTCTACCTTGCTTAAAGTGCAGTAAACGTGATAGTATTGTCCACCGATTGCAATGTCACCTCTGAATGCTGCTGCTGTATACTGTATGTGTTGTGCTAAGCTCATGGTGGATTGTGGCGTTTGATTTTTAAGACTGCGTCTTCAGCTGTCCCCCTCTCTCCCGCTCTTCCTATCTCTCTTCTTCTTGCTCACTCTTACTCTCACATTCAGTGTTTCTGCCTCAGTATCAGTTGCAGCGATGTGATTAGGAAGCCACTAGCAGAGAGTGATAGCGAGGTGCTCTTATCACCAGTCTAATCTGGAGCACCAGGAAAAAAAGGCCCCTTCTGTATTCCTCCCCCAAGGATTCTGCACTGTAAATGTCTGTAAGGTACCTGTTCATATATGAAAACAAAACTTCATGAATGATAAATCAAAAAAAGGAAAAAGAAAATATAAATTTAAACAGACACTTTGATATTTTGGTAAAGTCAGATCAGTGAAAGTAGAAACAGCTAGTAAAAGGTCTGTACAACAGAAAAAAACCACCATCTTTGTATTTTATTCATTTAAGCCATACAAAAAGTAAATGTTAAAGGAATTGCTCAGCTTTTCTACTCTAGCTCAAAAAATTTTTTTTTATTACAAGCCACATTCACACAGCACTCTTTTCTACACCTTAAGTACTTTCAAACAATCTCACACACAGTCAGATGGATGCATCAAGGGGAAATTTGGGGTTCAGAATCTTGTCCAAGAACACTTCAGCTTCTGGGGGAGATAAGGGTCAAACCACTAACCTTCAGATTGGTAGACAACCCACACTACCTCCTTAGCCACAACAACAGTGTGAAACCACAGTGAAGCATCTTGCTTGCCACTGGATCACTGACTTCAGGAAGTCACTGCTGTTGGTCAAGTACAACTTTCCACATAAACAGGCTAGCCAGTCTTTATACTTATTCAATCTTTCTCTTACCTCTAGCTTAGTATCTATCCAACAGACAGACAGACAGACAGGAGTGTATCGATAATATTATCTAACTCTCTGTAAGAAAGCAAAAATTTTCCCCAAAATATCAAAGCATTCTTTGAGTTAATAGAAATTAATTAGAAGTACAGTGAAAATGACTTATTGTATGAATAAAAATTCTATCACTCTGCCTATAAAAAACAACAATCATACCTGATCTAAATTTTATCCCTTTCCCTTTTTAGCTCCCCTTTGGGCAGCACTGCACTGCACTGCTTGCAGCATGACTGCTATTTTTTTTAACCCTCACTGGAAGTCCTCACACTCATACCTGATATACATGTGTCCCACACGTGTATCAGGTATGAGTTTCCTTCAGTGTGTCAACACTGAAAACTTGAATTTCGATTTGGGAAAGACAATGAAGTCACAAAAAGCCAAATCTCTCAAGTAAGGCCAATTGTGACTGAAGATTTTGTTGAAAAAATCTCTGCCTCTTCAGGTATTTTTTTTAATGTAGCTTTTTCTATGCATTTGGGCCTTTTGTCCACATGGAAATGCCATTCTGGGTCTATACAGAGGTCAAAACAGATTTTGAAAAATTCTTTCCAGGGTGAATATTTTCAGAAACTCTATTTCTGTGTATACATGTAGACAAAAAAAAAACAAAAGAAATTGTCCTGCAACATCAAAGGTGTGCACCTTTAAATCTTCTTTTTGATGACAGACAGTGTGCCATGTTATTGCCTGCATCCGATTGGCCAACATTTCTATACAGTAGGCTTATCACCACCTGTTGCTTTGGCATGCTCTTGACATCACCTTCTCATTTTCATTTTGGAGATATTTTTTGAAACAAAAGCAGATTATCTCTGCTTTAAAAAAAAATCCCCATGTACTGTATGTGTAGAAGTAGCCTTAATGCACTCTGAGCAAGTACATCATGACACCAGGCACAGTTTAGATGGTTTGAGCAAAATGTTCTCTCACAGATGCCTCAGGATGCTACAGCAGAACTCTGCACTGATAGCCTGAGCCTAGGAGACAAATTCACAGTGTACAATCCAGTGAATGTTGAAAAAAAGCACACAAGATGACCTTGAAGTAGAAATTTGCCAAATTTAATTTAGATCAAGTATGTATTTTTATTTCTAAGGGTGGGGAGACCAAACTTTGTGATTGCACCTTGTAGATCATGTTTAAAGAAAGGATGATAGATAGCTAGAGACTTCATTTTAGTAGTGAAATCAAAACGCAAAGTGTTTTACTGCAAAATTGAGCTGAATGTCAGGAGAGATTTGAGGTTACTGTTTATCTATTTGGATTTTATCCTGCCAGTCATCCCTCAGAGCCTGTGATCCCAACATATTCCTAGTGAGGGACAGTTTGGCAAAGATTCTACAACATTTTCGTTGTTTTGTTTTTTTTTCTCCTTTTTTTTGTCATTCCATGTAACACATTATGATACTGCTAATATTAGTTAGATGATCTTTTCTAAACCATGTAAATGTCAATTACATCTTTCCAGGGAAAATTCGTCAGGCAAAACAGCAAGTGAAATGTTTCAGCAACAGAAAAAAATAACCTTGTTTGTTTGAGATTAAAAGAATAATTACCATGAATCACTACAACAATATAACTGAGCATAAGAATTTCCCCTTTCACAAGTGAAAGTGTGAAGCATTTGTATTCCATTTGCATCAAACAGGGAGAGACGTGTTACAAGGAAGGTATGCTTAGATTGAGGAAGTGTATGCATGGGTTTATTGTTGGGAGGGAGAGGGACCCTAGCGATTACTCAGACCTTTGAGAAGTCCCTGTCTCGTGCCTCCAGTACTCCAGCCTTACTGATAAGCATGAGCCCTGTCAGAGGGAAGGTAAATACAGCACTTAAGGATTCCGCTCTTATTCTATAGTCACACTTAACTTTAATTAAAACCAGGAGGGAGGGAAAAAGAGAGAGCGATAGCCCTGCAATGAGGCGATGGTATCAGGGGGCCTGGCAGGTAGAACCACTGGAAGACGAGCTGAGATCTGGTCTCCAATCAGTGGACATATGTGTTTGAAAGAGAAAACAATACAATACATGTTTAAGCACCCATGAATGGGCCATTTGGTAAAAGTGCTTTTTAAATAAATACATATATATATATATATATGTGTATATATATATATATATATGCAAGACAATTTATGTTGCTTTCCCAGCTAAACAGCTGTAGCAAGGCGGCTATCAGATATTTATAAGCAGCTCATGAATATGGATGGGCAGTGAGATGGGACTGATGTTTGTCCTCTAAGAGAGGATGAAAGGAGAATCTACTCCCTTCCCTGAGAGACCCAGTCAGGGCCGCTCGCAGAGCAGGGGATGCGAGCTCTGGATTGGGAGTAAGACAAGGATTGGGGTGGGTGCCGGTGGTTCAGGACAGATGGTAAAATTTAATGAAATGTGATTTGGATACTCAAGGCAAAGCATTTCCCTTAAGGCTTTCTAAATTAAAAATTTGTAGTGAAGCATTAACACTGCTGTCAAAGGCTGTTTTTTTTTTCTTTTTATTTCTTTCCCACATTCTCAATTCAAGTCTTTGACTGCTTTTTGAATTGTGAGATTCCATCCATTCTCTTCCGCTTATCCAATTCAGGGTCGCGGGGGGGCTGGAGCCTATCCCAGCTGCCATAGGGCGAGAGGCAGGGTACACCCTGGACAGGTCGCCAGTCTGTCGCAGGGCTAACACAAAGAGACAGACAACCATTTACGCTCACATTCACACCTATGGGCAATTTAGAATCACCAATTAACCTAACCCCTCTAACTGCATGTCTTTGGACTGTGGGAGGAAGCCGGAGTACCCGGAGAGAACCCACGCAAACACAGGGAGAACATGCAAACTCCACACAGAAATGCCCCGGCCAGATGGTGGAGTTGAACCCAGGACCTTCTTGCTGTGAGGCCACCGTGCTGCCCTAATAAAATTGTGAGATTGTCCAGTAAAAAAAGAATTAAGAAAACCTGAATGTTCTTGGTCTGCAGAGGTAAGATAATTGTCTTTCAAGAATTTTTGGCATACACTTTTTAAAAAAATATTTTGTGAATTAAGTCCAGACTGTAAAGTTTCTGTATTTACATGTGGATTTAGGCAAGATAAAGTAAGGTAAGATAACAATGATGAAACAACATATACCTTCCACCGTTTCTAATCATGTTTATATCTTCTGGACCAAGTGGAAATTAAGTATATGATTCAAAAAAACTTCTGTGATTGTCACAGTAAATAACTCATCCATAGCAGACAGCCTGATTCTCAGCATGAAACATTTGGTCAGGGGCATGCGTATCTGTCCTAAGTGTCCACAGTAGAGGTCACCACATTGAGAGACAGGATCAGAGGACACCAAGCACTGGGGCAAAAAGCAGTCCTGTAATACAATGTACCTTTCAATGCTAATCACTGAGTCATCTATCAGAGCTAATACATGGGCGCTAAGCAACCTGTACATGCATTAGACCTCGCCAATTACCATAATGGGTTGGTTTTTAATATGGCTAATAGACTGGCACGACCTTGCCTATTCACTCAGCAGGTACATGCACCGAGCCGTTATGAAGTGGACATATTTAGAGACTGAATGACCATTAGGGACTTTTAGCTGTTATGGGTCCATAGTTATGCATCTGAAAACGGAAGGCAACATGGGTGCATAGATTGATAGATGACAAACGGGAACAATTTCAGGGCACGAGTCAATTAAATGAGAGGGGGGGAAGTAGAAATGGTGATGTATGCAGAGGAGAATGGACATTATTGTTGGTTTTCTTCTTTTGTAGTACAACACACAAAATGGCTATTTTATGGGGCAGCATTTTGACCATCCAGCCCGCGTTATATCTGAATGTGCTGGTGTAGGAGTACCCTGTGGGCACTGCTGTGAAGTGCGTCAATGTGGGTGCAATGTGGTACCAGAAAGGCGGATGGGTAGAGAAGAGAAGGGGCAGAATCTGAAAAATGTGTCTCCGCAAAACCCTGGGGGTGGTTAACATTTTGGTTTTCTCTGAGCCTTTGTGGTAGTGGACAAATGATCCCAGGAACTGGACAATAATGTTTTTATGGGACTCTAAATGTTGAGCTCAACAAGGTCATTGTGGGAGTGTAATGGCCAACACGTGGCCAGACTTGAACTCCAGCAGCCTTGCAGTTGGTCCGTGGGCTAGGAAGGAGGAGAGGAGGGGAAGCAGGGAGGAGAGGAGGTGGGAGGAAAGCAGAGACTCACCCCTCTGGGTTTCAAAAACAAGCTCTAACTTTGTTCTTATAGGAGACAAGAGCCTCTCAGAACATAAAGTACCTAGATAGCCAAACTATGCCAGTCCTGGCCTCACTGGGTTTTGTAAACTGGCCTGGAGAGATGTTTCTCTGTAGCTAATCTCTGCCGTGATGCCCACGCCCAGGCATCTAGTGAACAATAACCCCTTCCTGCTTCAAACAAGAATCCTTTTCTTAGTCAGGCTTGTCAGACTTTTACAGTCTATCTCTCCACTGTGTGAGGTGGGTGGGTGAGGGATTTATCTGTTGTAAGTCAGGATAAAAGATTTTACTGTAGTCTGACTGTCAATTTAAAAAAAAACCATAAGGGAGAAGTCGATGGGAAAAAAAGCCAAGACGCGACTGAAAATGTTCAAGTTCTACTTTCCTGGTGATTTGCATGCTTTAAGTATTATCTTGTGTGTTTGTTCCCTAGTGCATGTGCTTTGTTTCACTAACATGCTTGACATTTTCAGACATAACCATATGAAGTTTTCACTACTATGCATGTGTGCTTTTACACATATTGGAGATAATTTATCTGAATTTCAGCAACAGGAAGACACCTCATACACTCCCCTTCCAGTCATATGTCTATAAATGCCTTACTTCCCTAAATGCCTCTTTGTTGTCTTTTCCGTGCCCCACTCTCCCAGTTTTTCACCTTCTCTCATTAGTACCAGGGAGATCTGTCTGGCTCAGGTGCCACTGCCGATCCCCAGTGAGGCCTTCCCCAAACTGCAGTTTTAGGCCTAGAGCATTGCTTATCATCCATCAGCCATACTCTATCATGTTTGAGGTTGTGGTCCTTGCTGGTTGTTAGTAGTTTATGTTTTTTTTTTTGTGTATAGTTGGTGCGAGGTAATACATACTAATCTAACTTATAATAATTGTGCGAACAGTAAATGACGCTTGTGGAAGTCATTATGTGCGCACTTGTATTTACATCTACTGTTGAGAGTGAAATGAGAAGAAATCAAGTAAACAGGTAGCTACAGGAGACTTTTCTGAAAAAATTTGTTTTCAGTACACACATAGCTGATTCACCTTCTGTCTTTTTTCAAATGCTCATCAGCTGCATGCATTTAAGTGAGAATTAGGTTATTAGATTGGCTGAAGAGATATTTAAAAGGATGGAAAAAGGATGGAGCTCGAAGATGCACCCACATCATGAATTTCTTTTGTCTTAGTCTTGATAGTAACATGGTCAACAGAATTTCCTCTGGGATTAATAAAGTATTCTGATTCTGATTCTGATGGTGTAAAAAAAAAAGAACCCATAGCATATATTTGCTCATGTGAGGCCAAGCTTTATGGTCTCCTGAGTAAAGCAATATGACTGTTGTTTAAAAGGACTTAAGCACCAGTCAGCTAATCAATAGATCAATCATAACATTTCCACTTCAAATCAGTTACACTGACTTCCTATTTGTCTTTGTTCCTATGTTTCAATAGGGTTTTTCCTTAAAGAATTACTAGCTATGTTTAAAGCATACAGTTTATAGTATATATTTTATATGTGCCACAGTGGCACTACTGGCACAATACAATTTGCAGCTACAGAGAAGGAATGATTAAAAGTTAAAGACAAAAGAGTGACAGTAACAGAGAGACATAGAAAAAAAAAGTAATAAAGAGGACACATTGTTTCCAATCTGCACGCATGAGCTTCGACCATGTTGAATTCCAGCCATTCAGATGACTGGAGTGCGTAGGCCAGGCCTCCAACGCGTTTCCCCATCACATCACAACAGTTGCCATTCATGAGGCTCCACTAGCTGTGCAGACATCTGCACCACAACTCTTGTCACCTCAGTCCCTTTTCCCTGCTGCACACTGCCCCACTGAAGCAAACACACACACAAAGGCACACACATATGCACACACTGAACTTCACCAGCTAAATGCCAGCACAGAGAATCAGAAGGGCATCAGAGATGGCTGTTGTCTGCAAACGCCCATGTGCGGTTGAGTGTGAATGGGACCCAGGGGTGGGGAGGTCTCTGATACAACAGTGTACCAGCAGGGGTGGCACATAGCTTGGCCTGCTCGGGTGTGTCGTGATGCTTGAAGGGTTGGGGCGGGTGACAAACGCAAGGTTTTTGACCAGCACGATCCAGCATTCCCTGCAGGCTTGTTACACCACAGTGACGTGGGTGGGCCAGGGTGAGCCAGATGACCTTTGAACCTATGGATCTCTCTCATGTGTCATGGTCTCTTTATCAATTTATCAAATCTACACAGTATGGATCTTACTAGGTTCTTATACTAAGCTAAATTCCTTCTGGATACAGCCAACTGTTAGCTATTCCATCTGCTGTATCATTTAATAAAAAGAACACCAATATAACAGTCAGTCATTTCTAATCTGTCATTGTTTCTTGTTTGCAGAGTTAAAATCACTGAAATAGGTTCCTGAAAAGGAAAAAAGCCTATAAAGTCCCCATTCATGATATTCCAAAACTGGCTCTTCTGTTGGTATTTCACACTATTGCGTGTTGGGCGTCAACACAGAGGTTTGTTAGATAAACATCCAACGCTGAGTAGGAGTGCCAAGCATCACTGTTATTGTTACTGCTTAATACCATCCACCAGCATTGTTGTTTTGGAGCAATCAACACATACATATGTAATAAAGCTGAGAGGCAGTGGGACAATACAAGCTATTGTATTATAATGCCTAGCTCCAACTCAGATCAGCACAAAGGCCTCCACCAGTCTATGTCCAAGCTGCCACTAGGTTTTCAGAACTGTTCCACTGCAGACAAATGTGACTGGTGTCTTTTGGGAGTTACCTGGCGTTTGTTGTGATCTTATTGGGTTGGAGCCATCTGTTGAGCACGCTGGCATTTTTGTGAATGATGAGGGCTGATGGATGGTGATGAGAGGGCAATGGAGGGAAGGACAAGAGGTGACGGGACATTTTGGACTGACTGCCAAGATGTTGTAGCTTGTCTATGTGTGTGCTGCTTCAGTGTCTTTGTGTGTGTACATGTGTGCACTCCAAAGGACAGACATCGATGACGATGTCAGGGGTGAGTGATAACTGTGGTCTTTTCAACTCTGCAGGGCAGGTCAGATGAATGTGATGGATGGTTAGCAGTCTGGCCCCCTTCTTCAGCCTTCTCTCTAACTCAGTGTCTGGAGATCTGCGCTGAACGGCTACACTGCTGCTTGGTTGGGGGCTAACACGGCAGGCTTTGTGAGACAAATGTTCCCTGTAATCTAAACAAAGCTTATTCAGTGATTCTTTATAGGCTGAATCGTTTTTAAAAGGACAAACCAGTATTAGCTAAATCCCTTAAATTTCTTAATGCTTCTGTCAGTTATTCAATAAAGCATTAAGAAGATTTTCAGCAGTTTTGACAGTGAAAGCTAACAGATAAACAATATGCAGGATTGTTTTTAATGGCTTCATTTTGGTTCAGCTCTGCTGATAAATCTTTATATATGTTTGTATGAGAAACAAAATCTGGTAATTGACAAGGAAAAACTATAGGAAAAAATATGTTTATCCGTTACTGAACAAGGCTGGTTTGCAATGGTCATTCTCGTGGTTCCCTCCTGTGTTTGAAGGCTCTGAGGACTTTGTGGTTTTCATACCCATGCAGGGTAACAGAGGGACGACAGACAGCAACCAACACCCCAGAGAAAAGCTACAGTAACCTGCCTTGTGTCTTGTCTCAATCTTCAAACACGAGGGAGATAGAGCGCGGGAGACAGAAGCAACAAAGGCTCATGTGAAAGAGCACAAGGCCTTCGAACACCCGGGCTCACTAATTGACGGCTGCAGGGAGAGGGAGAGATGTGAAAGACACCATACTATGCTTACACTAAGCACATCTTACATCCAAGTGTCCATGCAGACACATATAATATATATACACTGATGTATGCACATAGCACAAATTGTAATGTATTTTTTAAAATTACCTCAGTTAAAGCTTTGATGTTGTCACACCTGCAGTCCTTTTTGCCTCTATTCACACTTCATAAAACAAATTCTGCAGACACATACAGAATTTGTTTCATCTCATCCGCATATGCACTTGAGTACTGGCACAAGGAGAAAAAGACCCAATTTGCAGCTTTGTCACTGGTCTAGTAATAGCAAACTGAGGGCCTAGGGCCACTATTTAATTGCTTTGACCATGTGCACCAAAGAGGTGCCACACCAATTAATCCCCCTGGTGGCAGAGTGTCCTGTCCCATGCCTGCACCCCCTGGCAGGGCCGTCCCGCAGGGTAGAGGTGGGGTGCACTGGTAGAGAGGCTCGTGGGGAACCTCAATCAACAATAGGTACCAAATCCATATCATATACTCTGGTTCACCAACATCCCTGTTTAATATCAATGGATCTCTTTCATTTATATATTCAAGCTTGCAACACAAGATGACTGGCATGAGCATCCCTCATCACTCTTTAAAAACATAATCATATTTGAACTGATGTGAATATATAAAGATCTGTACATATTGCCAGCAATATGTAAAAATATTTAGATTCTTTACATAAAGGAAAGCAGCATACCACATGTAAAAATATATGTATAACGGCTGATTAAAAATATTTAATCACAAACAGAGGAAAACAAATGACCTACAACTGCGTAAGATCCAGTGGTATTTAAAGTGTTTTTCATGCTAATATCAACTTGCTTTCTTTAGTTGGGTCCCCTTCTCACATTGTAGCTTCTCCTGGTGAAGATATGTCAGAGAGATTTCAGGAAGACATGCACAGAAGGAGGAGCCGAAGCTGCCAAATGAGAAATCATTGGTTCCGCTGCCTCATTCTTAAGTGACATCAGTTACTTACTGACATGTAAAGGTGCAGCAATTATAAGTCACGCCACTTGAAAAGACATCTGAGAAGGATAGACCCATATTTCCTTGTTTTAAGTTCCTCTAGAAGCTTCCTTGCTCCTTGAGGTGCAATTAAGTGATTGAAAGATCCTCCATCTCAGCAGAGGAGGAATGATTTCCGGGTCACACGAATAGAGAGGATGCAAAGGAGCATTAGTTAGCATAATGAAAAGCACCCATTGATTCCCCTATCCTTTATTCTATTTACTTACTCATGCGCCCTGAGTCTTTACCCCAACAAAGGACTTGTCACCTCTACCCATCATTTCCTGAGCGCCAGACCCCATGACTGCCACTGCAAAGGGTAACTGTACTTGTCTGACCACTGCATGGAGAGCAGCAGGTAGACAGACAGACTGATAGAGGCAGATTAGCTGGAAGAGAGCAGATCGGATTGAATTCTTCATTTGCCTCTTTACATGGGGAGGAAATCATAGGGAGCACAGAGGAGGTATGAAAGGAGAGAAAAGAATACGAGTGCTGTGGGTAGAAGCAGTATCTGGCTGATAGGCAGCCGTGTACTCAGGCAATGAGGCGCCTTCAGCCCAGGAGGAGGTAAAGAGGAGTTTGAGCGAGGCTAACACAGATAGCCAAAAAGATAGACAGTGACAACAATAGTCCCCTGTAGCCTATAGCACCATTGAATCGTGCCACTGACAACTCTCAACCGTTTAACTCTGTGAACTTCCCTTTATATCTTACCTAGACCTAAAACTTTGCTAATCATTAATTCAGTTTGTAGCAATACAGGAACTGAGATCCATCATGAATAAAGAAGAACTGTCACGTACAGCAAAGGTGATCACTGTAAAGACAGGGCAGGATGACGACTGACCTTTTGTCTTATTTAAAAATCAAAAGGGTGCCACTGCTAGGCCCGTTGGGGAATAGAGGTGGGTTGGCTGGAGAAACCAGGGTTGGCGGGGGTGTCTGGGTACCATCAATGACCCTTGACCCCTAGGGGCGTGGGGGGTTGGCTCTGCCGAAAAGTGTCAACGAAAGTCAAGCTTTCCCTCAGCGCTTCAGGCAGGCAAAACCTCCCAAAGCCTCCTTCCAGTAATGATTTATGAGGCAGGGTGCTATCGACACATGCTTAGCCCTAGGGATGAGCCTAAATGGTAGTTTTGACACCACTGAGGGACGAGGTTAAAGGTGATCAATAACAAGCCACTGAAGGCACAGAGACAGAAGGACAGACAGAGGGGGATAAAGAAAAGGAGGTGGAGGTAGAAGCTCTTTTAATTGGTCTGTGCTCATTAGTAGGGTCTTTGTACATCCTTCATTCTTTTGTGCGCATCCTAGGCATCAGCTCCTGGTCACATATGTGTTAGGTTTTTTTTATAAATACCTATTAAGCTGATATCTGCTTTAAAATAACTGGTTTAAACTTGGACCTAGAAAGTGACAGAGTAGAAGACAGAAACATATTCTGTTTCATAATATTCTTGAATATGATTATTATTATACCTATATTTATCTTAAAACAAAAAAAACCTATATCACGAGGACTTCTCCAAACCTCCTTATTCTGTCTGCTTGCATATTCACAAATCTTCGCATAAACTTTTCCTCATTGTACCCTCTCTTGTACCCACCCAAAGCTTGTAGTGATGGAAGAGTAGTAATGTGCACTCCCCCTCCTACA
>VUQS01056711.1:0-12331 GCA_015108495.1 Heterochromis multidens | reverse complement strand
ACAGACACCCTCTCTACTTTTAAGATTAGGCTTAAAACTTTCCTTTTTGATAAAGCTTATAGTTAGGGCTGGATCAGGTGACCCTGAATCCTCCCTTAGTTACCCTGCAATAGGCTTAGATTGCTGGGGGTTTCCCATGATGCACTGAGTGTTTCTCTTTCTCTCACCTCTGTTCACTCTCTATGTGTTTATACACCTCTCTGCATTTAATGAGTTATTATTAATCTCTGGCTCTCTTCCACAGCATGTCTTTGTCTTCCTCCCTTCACCCCCAACCGGTCTCTCAGAAGGCTGCCCCTCCCTGAGCCTGGTTCTGCTGAAGGTTTCTTCCTGTTAAAAGGGAGTTTTTCCTTCCCACTGTTGCAAAGTGCTTGCTCATAAGGGGATCGTCTGATTGTTGGGGTTTTCGCTGTATTATTGTAGGGTCTTTACCTTACAATATAAAGCGCCTTGAGGCGACTGTTGTTGTGATTTGGCGCTATATAAATAAAATTGAATTGAACTGAAATAAAGCTGAGCTGCTGAATCTCTAAAGCAGGACGTGTACCAAGTGTTATTTAAAATCCACTGATTTAAGCTTCAGAGTGGTCAAACTAAATAAAAAGGAAGTGATGAACCTGTAGATCAGTGTAAGAAACTTTAATCGTCACAGGGTTTTTCTGCTGCAGCTGAACTGATTCTGTGGGTTCAGGCTCTGCTCACTGTTTTACTGCACAGGATTACTTTAGTTTAGCCACTGTGGCCGACGCAAGCAATGATGCAACTGAGTGAAAGACGCGAAGGTGGAGAGAAGGCAGGTGAGATTACTGATCTGTGTTTAGTGCCAAACTTCACTGAAAAACATCCACTTTAATTTGAAGAGTTGATCTTGGCTCACAGGTTCTCTCTTTGTTCAGGTGTTCAAAGATGCAGAGGTTTGAATTTAGTATTTTGATTTGGATCAGAAGAGTCCTGCAGAGAAACATCAGTCAGTAACTGAAGCCTCCACAGTACAGGTCTGATTCATCACATTTAATCGAATTTCATCCTCACACATTCTGCAGGTTTAAAGAGGTACACAGCAAACTGAAACACTTTAATCAGGACGCCAGCGTTTCCTGCAGGTTTCACCTTTACTGCTGTTTTTTATCATAAGTTGTTTGTTTCCAGTTTAAAAATGGAATAAATGGACCATCTCTCTGCTGTAATTAATATTTCCTTTTGATCTTCACACACTCATGCAAACATGCGCTCCTCCTCCTCCTCCTCCTTTCACAGTGTGAATGAGACGCTGCAGAAAATGCTTCTTATATTTGTGGCGCTGAATGTTTATGTAATGCTCTCCATATTAAAGGCTGCCTACCCCCCGCTGAAAAGAAAGGAACACGTTAAAGGCCACGGCTTGCAGAGAACAAAAGAGAAAAGAAGAGCTACGAGTGGGGAGCTACGTGAGAAATCAAACCACAAGAAGGGAGTGAAACAAAAAAGTAAGGATATAAGAAATGAAGGGAGGCATCGGGGTGGGTAGAAAGAAGTGTCCAAGTGTTATATATACCTGTGTGCTCATATTTGTGTCTTAGGAGGGAACTGGTCTTCTGGAATGTTTTGTCGCACAAGTCACACGCGTACATACCACTTTCAGTCTTCTTAATCTTCTTCCTGGAGAGCAGCGAATCGCTGTCTGTCAGGTCGTCCAGGCCTGACAGATAGTCCGCCGTCCCGTCCAGCAGCTCCCCCTGAGACAGAGACAGAGCTTCAGTACCCGATAATCCCACACCTGTCGGCCTCATGCTCTGAGACACCCCCCCACCGCCTCTGTGATCCCAAGTCTGGACAGGGCTTAAAGGCCCAACCTGGGTAAGTCCCCTTCATCCAGGAGACTCTCAAAAAAGGGGGGTGTATGGGAGCTTTTGGATGAAGGGTGGGCTCGGTATTTACAGATAACGGCTGACAGCAGGTGAGCTTAAGTCAGAGGTTTACCACGAAACCAAACTGCACTCAAAAAGAAGAAAACGCTGACATTCACCCAACTTTTAGTTTCAATTTCAGGAACTTTCCCAAGAAATCAGAGTCCACAGCAGCTGCTTCTGCACTTTCAGTGTCTTTTTCCATACAAATCATCTGAAAGTCAGAAGTGTTGGTTGAGGTCACTTCCCTCCCAATATACAATCAAGAAGGGCCAGGACTTACGAACTGGTTGCCTTCGGTGCTGCTGACAGTTCAGCTGGTATAAGTCTCACAGCATTTCACGAATACCAAATTTGATCTAAGATTTGTTTTCAGGACATTCATTTCCCCTTTTTCTTTTTACATGAACAGGATTTTTCATCACAGCCCTATTTACTCAAGTCCATGTGATTTAAAGGGCAAAAAATTCAGAATTTGGAGGCGTTCCGAGTCTTGCGTGAAACCAGCCACTTTTACATTTTCTTTAGCATTACCTCCACACTTTGCATTTTATTCAGTGGTTAGGTTTTGGTAATAGAGTACTCTGCTAGAATTAGCAGTTAGGTCTGACATGTCCCCTCAGACATGAAACATTAGTTTCAAAGTCGTACTGACTGTAAATAAAAAATATGGGAAAACCCGTGCCCACATACATGGAAAAACTACATTTCAATCAGAACAAACACCCCCTCAAAGTGAGACCAGTTTGGGGTGAAATTTAGACCCTCCAGTGGAAACGCAGATAACTGAAGCTCTGTTCAGTTCATAGGGAAAGTTCCTGTGGTGGTCAGTGAAACGACCTTTATTCACCCAGCAAAACAATACAGGGCCCATTACTTCTGGATCTGTGGCTTTCAATCATAATGCATTATCTTCTGCGGCAGAGAGAGCTAACAGCCCCAGGAGTTAACCCTTTAACCCTCACCACTCTGAGCACTGACTGGGTCAACATTCATGATCAAATTACAGATTGTTTGAATGTTCAAGCCTCACAATTCAAAAGGTGTCAATATTTTTAACATATCATTATACAGACACCCATAAAGCACCAAGCCCAACAAAAAAACCCTCTATCACATGGGATGTGGAACAAAGACTTCATTATGATCAGAAGCTAATGGATGTGATGGTGAGTTTGGATCATCAGCCACCATGTTGTTGTGTGAATAACTCTTCAAAGAATTGAAGGAGATGAAAAAAGGCCTAAAAAATAAAAGCCACCTATTGTCTTTGCTGTTATCTGATAAATCTGTCCAACCATGAGCCATGCACGGCCAGCTGTCTGCAGGTTTTCAATCCAACAGAGACTCCACACTGAGCAGGTCAAATGTCTTAAAACCTGGGAATACTGACCCTCCATGGCTCCTGGCTGGCTACCTTTGGCCTAAGCTGACCATAGAGTTGGGATACAGGAGAACACCCATGAGTCAATTCTAGAGGGTCCTGTTTAAAAAAAAAACCAAAAAAACCAATCAACATCATCCATACTGTACGTGACTCTTACCTGGAAACCTTGTTTCCGCTGGTACTTTCTCCTCTGTTGCATTTCAGCGAATGTGGCTGCCCCAGTGGCATAGGTGTAGGCCATATGAGGCAGGAAGCTCATGGGGTCAAGGCCGGGATAGGGCCTGAGTCCTGGGATGGTCGCCTGGGCAGGAGTCATGAAGGTGGGTGGTGGAAACGCTCCGTGAGGTGGAAGGGAGGTGTAGACAGGTCCCCCAGCAAAGGGATTAATTCCAAAGATGGGACTGGTGCTTTTCTCCAGCTGGTGAATAGAGTTCCCTCCACCATCAGAACCCAGGACTTCCTTCTTAATGTTGACCAGGTCTAAGGGCCTGGACCCCTGCTCTCGCCCTGAAACCTCCCCGTTGCGCTCAGTGATTAAACCATTGGGTCTGGGTCGCTTCTCTCCCACGGAAACGAGCTTCTGCGCCATGTGTTTGGGCAGTGACAGATCCAGTGGTGTGTCACCGTGGGCGTCCTCCGAGTTGAGGCTGTTTGGAGTGTAAGAGCTACTCTGAGAGTTTTTGGAGGAAGTAGATGAAAGGTTAAGGGGTGACGGAGTATTGCTTCTCAAGTGGTCCAATGATTCTAGTGGTTTGTCCCCTGCTGTAGGCCTGTTGGTTGTAAACTGGTTGGCCTTTGTGAGTCTGTGGGAGACGTCACCATTAGTGAAGCCTCCATGTAAATCTGTGGCAGGAAGTGACATTGGAGACCGGTTTAAGCTGTGGTTGACTTCTGGTCCACTGCAGTCAGGGGGAGGCGACCTTTTCCTGTGGTGGTTTTGGGTCTTCCACTGGGCAAACCACTCCTTCACAAACTCTTGAGGGAGGCCGACAGCAACTGAGATCTTGAGCAGTTCCTCTGAGTTGGGCTCAGTGTTCATGGCAAAATAGGCCTTGAGCAACGAGACGTGGTCCTTAAAGGGGTTGATAGGGCTGGTGGCTCGCTCGTTACTGAGGAGCTCGGTGGACATCCCTCCCCGGTGGCCAGCGGGACTGCTGTCTGCCGGCTGCAGGACGGCTTTGATTTCCTCGTTCATTTTGCACAGGTAGCGCTCATGTTGGTGCAGTGGGATGGGCCCGGGGAAGGTCTCCTTGCAGTACTGGCAGGAGAATGGCAGGAACTGGTTTTGGCTTTCGTGGTTTTTTTCTTCACTGCTGAGATCCACTGAGTGGTTTGGTTTCTCCTTCTTAACATCCTCTTGCCTCTTGGACTCGTCGATCAGACTCTTGGCCTCATTGACCTTCTCCAGCGTATAGTCAATGATGCTCTTGGTGGGGCTGCCATGGCCCGTTACCTGGAAGCCAGCCTGGGACGCCTTGGGCTCCTCCATCTGGGCACCCAGCTCCTTCATGTATGACCTGAGCTTGTCTTCTGGGTTGCCATCCATTTTTTGCCTGTACACCGTGTTGTCCACAATCTGGAGCACCTTCTGCACCTCACTCAGGTTGTTGCCAAGGGATCCTGCATAGCCCAGCATTTGGAGGTCCAGCCCAATGCCTCCCAGATGTTGAAGGGGACTCTGGGAGGAGCTGTGGAAACCCAGGGGACTTCCCCCCCGACCGTTCAGGTAGACCCCGGGTCCCCCAAACGCATGCTGTGAGGCCATCAATAGCCGGTAGTCGGTGAAGTCCATCGGCTCGGTTTTGATGTCCAGCTGACCCTGCTGATCTTGCTGCCCCAGCGGTCGCCCGTTTTCAAGTTTGTGGCGGAGCTGAGCCAGGGTGGGGCTTCCAGGTGATGAGGTTGTAGAGTTGGGGGAGGAGCCAGGTTTGCCACCATTTCCGTTGCGTACTCTTCCGTTGAGGGCAATCAGGCCGATGCATTTCTTGCTGCTGATGTGGGAACTGTAGGACCCGGAGTGGGAGAAGCGCTTCTTACAGTTGGAGCATTCATACGGCTTCTCACCTGAAACACAGCCCAACATCAGGATTACTTTTCAGCACATCAGTATGTTCTATATTGATGTTTATTTACTTAAACATCATCATTCGTCCACGTTCAGTCACCTGTGTGGTAAAGCTTTGCTCCTTTTGTCCAGAATTAAATATCTTAACTACAGTTGACCCCCAGTATTCGCGGGGGACCACAACCACCCACAAATAGCTGAAATCCCCAAATACTTGAGACCCCAATACTTCAAATACCAAATATACCTTAAACTATCATCCTAAACACTTTAATATCATTTCAAAATCATCTTACATTACCCTTAAAAATATATGGCTTACAGCTATGCGTGAACACTCCTACAACTATTACTCTTACCAAGGGGAAAACTAATCAAGTTACCCCTGTATTCAGGCACGCACATTTTCTTTCATACAGTATTCAAGCCTTACCGTTTTCTTTTAATGTATACAGTAGATAGGGGTAACAGTGGTACATTCACAGGTACAGGGAACAGTTAAGTACTGTACCTAAATATTTAAATATGCATTGAAAAAAAATATACACAGATACGCAGTGAAACACTCAACAGCAGAGGTCTATGCGGTGAACTGGCAGAGATGCTGGCTCCTGCAGCACATCTCCACGAGACAAAGTCTTGGGGGGTGCAGCCAATCAGTGCCAAGGAAATATATATATATATATATTAGATATGCTCTACGAAAAAATCAGCGAATAGGCGAATTTTCTGCGAATAATTTGGAGTTACATTCCTCAGAAAAATCCGCAAATACTGAACCGCGAATAGGCAGGGGTCAACTGTGCCATCAAATGGACTGGCACAAACCTTAGTTCTGTGGTTCCCTCCTCTAGCGCCACCAAAATGTATGTTATTCAATTCGATTAAATTTTATTTATATAGCACCGAATCACAACAACAGTCGCCTCAAGGCGCTTATAGGCGTTATCCAACGTCTCAGCTGCTGACATTCATGTTTAACTCTATGAACTGACCTCTGACTCATCTTTTAGTTCACATGTCCACCACTTTGGTTCAGAGCTGACACTATTGGTTCATTCATTGACTGAAACAATTCAACAAAAAAAAAGCATTTTAATAGTTGTTTGTTTGGTCTTTTAACAGATTTATCAGGGGAAATGGTGAAACCTCTGAGGTTATAAACAGATCAGTGGTGAGATGTTGGAGATCAGGATGTTGAAAAATTATTTTTTAACCTTTTTGGTTTTGTATAAGGTGCTTTATAAGTACACTTAACTTTATTATGTTATTATTATTATATACAGTAACTGAATAATCAATAAATTAATGGAAAAAAGAATCATCTGATGAATTTGTAATGAAAATGGAAAAATGATGAAAACTTGCTTTTTTTGGAGCTGAACTTTGCTTTGTGAACAAATATGAAGATGGGAAGTGAAACTGTTGACTGTCAGATGTATTAATACTGTGGCTAAAACAGAAGCCAGCCAGTCAGATGTGGAAACACAATCAGCGTTTTATCAGAGTGGATGTAAATACGAGGAGGACCTGATCGAATCAGTTTCTGTGGAAAGTTTCCAGCTCTGATCTGGTCCTCAGACCTGAACTTTCACAGCTCCACTCACCGCTGTGAATACGAAGATGCTCCTTCAGGTGATGCTTGTACTTGAAGGCTTTTCCACATTCGCTGCATTTGAACTTGCGGTTTCCAGCTCCTTCATTGAGCAGCGGTGGCTGCAGAGAGAAAAACAGATTTGAAGTGATGGAGGAGGAGTGGGAGTCGGAGCACAGAGGGAGCACAAGCTAACGGGGAATTTAATAGTATTTAGTGAAGCAGATCTGATAGTGACAGGCATTCTGAGAAACAGCGTGGGCTGACGTTGTGCAGAGGTAACACTTTCTGGTGGAGGTGCATTCCCAACATTTGAAATGCAAATACAGAGATAAACAAACACAAACAGTCGGGGAGCGTCCTCCCCCCTCAGCTGAGTGGGAGCTCAAATCCTTTCGTCTCACATGCAGATGATTGGTGGAGGAAACACAAACCTGAAGACTCTTTTCTGCCTTTTACAGCAGATAAAACAGGTTCAAGTAAATGTTCTGCTCTCTGCACTCATTAACCACAAGTTCAACCCGAGAAAAGAAAAGACTCGAGTCCACAAAGGCAGGAAAACAGGACAGATCTCCTCTGATCCAGCAGAGAAACGCTGTATCAGGACCTCATTATACCAAATTCAGCCTGTCAGTCGCTCAAAGAAATCTGTTTGTTTTCAGCTGTTTTTAAATTGAAATTACCACTGAATAAAATTACAGCAATTAAATTACACACTTTTTATTGCCAATTAAACTTGTTAACCACCGTTAGAGCTCCACCTGTTTGGACTCAAATATCAAAAACATAACTTTTCAAATGTGCAACGCTTCATTTCAATGAAACAGAACAAAACCTGCACAAGGCGGAGCCTAAGAAAGACCTTCCCTCACTGTCTCTCCTCTGCTCCCAGCACCACCCACCCATCCATCCACAACTCTGGGCAACACTAGCTCCTGTTAGCTTAGAAAGGAGTCCACTAATCACAGATGACCTGCTCCAGCACCACCCATCCACCCATCCACCCATCCACCCACCATCCAGTTTAATGACATCAGAAACTAAACAGGAAATCATGGTTAAGCCGGGTTGGTGCACGGGTTGTGGACGTTGTTATGTGTTCGTTATCATGCAGTCATGTAGTGAAGATTAAGTGTGTATATATATTTAATTGCATTAGTTTATCCACTGAGTACAGCAGCTGAGACACAATAAGAAGGCAAACAGCTGTGAGTGTTTGTGCTGTAAAGTCAGGACTAGTTTTCGGTCTGCGAGCACAGACTAACCTTCCAGATGTGTGATATTTCTGTTTTACTGCAGCAGCAAGCACCACATTAGAAACCCTCTGAACTGTGATTACTGAGTGAGGCGCTGCTGTTGGAGGGTTTAACCGTGAAGTTTGTGACTGAAACGACAGATTTGCTTCCTCCTCACTGACGTATACATGACTTTTCTTCAGCGAGTCGTCTCTCTTTAACAGTTTAACTCAGGAAGTACACAAATAAACAGCCACTTAGAGGATTATGAGTTTTCAATCCAGCAGGGAAAAGACCATCTGGTCCTGGTTAAGGCTGGCGGAGGGGGGGGTCAGGTATGAAGGGGCAGTTTGTGCTTCTGTGCAGAGATACGAGGTCTAAACTCCGGAAATCTCATTACGATCACAGTGTAATTGGAAAATTGAATGACTCAGTGCTTAGTTACCGACGCTAATGTGAGTTTTGGATCATGAGGGGCAGCAAACAGGCGTGTGCAGGAAACATTTAACACCAGCTTATTATTAGATTACTGTGTGACACCCTGCACTGCCACTGCAGGCTCCCCGAGCAGAGAGAGAAAGGCCTGCATGAATCAAATCAGTTCCAGCTCCAGCAGCTGATGTAAAGTCAGATGGCCCGAGGAAGTCAACGCGCTCGCACCTCCCACGCACGATGCACTGCAGGCTGCAGCTGCTGAACAGGAAGAAAAACATCCAGAGTGAAGGTGGTCATTAATGGAGGGTCCACAACACTCATGTGACTGGACTGACTGGAAGAACCGGGAGGATGTGTTAGACAGTAGGAAGCCTGGTGGATCTCCACGCTTTGATTCTGTTAAATGAACAGAATGAGGTGGAGTTCCTCAGAGCTCCGTCTGCGGTCCTCGCCTCTTTCTGATGTTTAGTGTGACGCAGCTTAAATTTCCAGCCTTCGTGTATTATTACCTATTTTTTAGCCCTGAAGGGACCACAGCCTGGTGATTAATGACTAATCTGAGTCATCACATTTACTGATGGAGTTCCCCGAGCCTCTGTTCTCACTCCTCCACTGCTCAGCATCCACAGCTGATGCAGTACAGTATCAGTACATGACTGCAGGTTATTTCATGATGACTGTGGTTTCCCTGTTTGTTAGTGGAGCCACATCAGTGTGTGGAGTCTACATGTGTCATCAGTCGTAACATTTCTGTGTTTTTAGATTGTGTTAATCTCAGATTGTGTCTCTATGGATGATGTAAAGCCTGGATTTAGACAATTTAAATAGAATTTGAAGGTTTAAATGAATGGAATCGGCTCAGGCAGATTACAGAAAAGGCTGCAGGTGTGTGTTACCTGGTCTCTGGCCGGCTTGTGCGTGGTCATGTGACGATCCAGCTGAGCGCGGTGGCCGAAGGTCTCGGCGCACAGCGGGCAGGGGAAGCTCTCCTCGTTCTTCTCGTGACGATACTTGATGTGTTCCTTCAGAGATGTCAGGCGCTTGTAGCCGCGGTCGCAGTACGGACACGTGAGCAGCTGGGCGAAGTCGTCCGGCGTACCGGGGGCCAAGTCTGCAGGTCAGAGGTCAGAGATCAGGGTTTTATTTGGATTCATACATGGAGCTTAAAGAGTTCACCGAGCTCGTTAAAGGTCGTGTGTTACCAGAACGGAGCAGCTCACCCTCTCTCATGTTTACACTAAAATCTGATGATTTTTCACTTCAGTCACTTTTTCTGATTTTCAGGAACCACTGATGGTTTTATGATGTTTCACCGGCACTTCCTGTCTTTGATCATTAACGAGAACATTTGTGGATTTCTAAAAAGGTTCAGAGTCACATGTTTTTGGCTGCCAGATTCTGGTTTATGTTCATTATTCTTGTCTTTACGCTGACTCGTTTTTATTATCCTTCCTGTGATTTCAATACCATTAGTTTGTTATCGTCTCCGTTTCCTGTTTCAGTTTCTGGACTCGTCTCGTTTTCTCACCGTGTTCGCTCTCATCCTGTCCGGCGGCCTCAGGCGTGCCCAGGCGCATCACCTCCTCCGGGGCTTCTGGGTAAATGATGGCAGTGTCGCTGCGCTGCAGGTACTCAGCGATGCTCGCAGACTGACCATCGCCTTCCTCCAGTTTACGCTTCAGGAAGTACTCGTCCAGCTCGGGGATGCCCTCCAGTCGCTTCACTGAACACAGAAACACAAAGTTGAGCAGAGTCGTTCAGTCAGAGGACGAATCATCAGCACAGAAACGTAGATCATGATGGAACCTCAGAGGACCCAGCATCCAGCCCTGAGGGACTCCCACACCAACAGTGCTGCGACCCCCGACAGCCCTTTGACCTTTACGACCTGTGATGTCACAGGTTCAGCTTTTATTTCCTCTAAAGTCACGACATCAGTGAAGGAAACGCAAATGATGAAAGTGAAAACACTTCAGTCACGTCTTAAAGACGTTTACTGTCAGAGTTACAACGAGGAAGCAGAATGTCGCCGGCTTTAGGCCACGCCCTCTCTGATAAACTATCCCACTGATGCAGTCTGCTGCAGTTACACAGGAAATCATCTAAAAAACTCAAATTCAACAAGAAACTTTACATTTAATCAATTAAGTAGATGTTTTTACTTTAATTAGTCAAAAAATAAATAAAATAAAGAAAGAAGAAATATTACACCAGAATCATATTAACAGAGTCCAAAACACATTAATGGTCAAATTTATGAAAATATGAAGACAGAAATAAAAATAAACTAAACTTTGACGAGACCAAAGTAGCATTAACATCTTACTCTTCCTCACGGTGATGATGCTGATGGATGGAGGGAGCGACTGATTATGTGATCATGTGTGATTATCACATATTGATCTCACCTGCACCGTTTTCCACAGTGAGCAAAGACGCCTCCGGGCCCACGGGCTCGTACTCGTCCTTCCTCTCCTCTGTTCAAACACAACACAGGAGCACAGTTATTGACCCTCCTCCTCCTCCGATGGAGGTCGGAGCTGCTCTGCTCCTCCTGGGCCTCCTCAACAGGAGTCATCAGCATCATCATCAACAATTATAAAAATGTTCATTTTAAAAACAAACTAAAATAAACTCTGAGAGTGAGCAGGTGTTCGAAAGAATAAAAAAGGAAAACAATAAAACTGCAGAACGATCAAAAAACAAAAACTTTATTAACAACAAAAAAACAACTACAGAAAAACGAGGTGAAATCTGCCGCTGAGATCATGACATCACACAGTGACCTCTGACCTGACTCGCCGAGGCGTCTCCAGCCGTGGGGGTCCTGGCACCCGTCGCTGCTCTCGGTGCCCTCCTGGTCGCGGTGGGACAGCAGGGCGTGGCCGACCCGGGGTGACGCCTCCAGAGCGGGCACGCCGGCTGGACTGCCTGCCTCCTCCTCCTCCGCTCCGGCTCCTCCTCCTCCCTTGAAGCTGTCCTCATCATCAGTGTCTGAGGTCGTTTCCACCACGTTCTCATAATTCAGCACTGAAACACAGAAGGAGGAGGAAGTGTGACCTCTGACCTCATGTATGTTCCTGAACATGTGTTTTCTATGACAGCATTAAACAGGAAGTGAAGATCGGCTGCCTCCGATTGGCCTGAAGGTGCTCGGTGCTCTGATGTGAGCAGCTACACTGTGGTGACATCATGGGAACGGGTTAATCTGGCTCTGATGGCGTTTCCTGCCACAGGACGTGGCGGGTTCCCACAGAGCAGAGATCCGCGGCGCTCCTTCAGCTACACGCAGATTAGCATGTTCATAATATGATCTTTGTCTGCAGCCTCCCGGACAACTGCACAACAGGTGCAAATGAAAAGCTACGGCGGGCGAAATCTGCTGACCTGGGCTGAATACCAAGAACGGGGGCGGAGGGGGCGGGGGCGGAGGGCGTGGGACAGGACGGGCTTTAATGGGAGGTGTGACGACGGCGGATTTAGGGCCGGGGTTAACCCTCTGTGATCAAACAGGGCTCGCTGTGTGGTCCAGAGCATGATATCTCACACACACACACACACACACAGAGGCCCCGCCCACACACACACACACACACACACACACACACACACACAGAGGCCCCGCCCACACACACACAGACACACACACACACTCAGTTGTGTCTTGCTATCTTTGTGAGGACATGTCATTGACATAATGCTTTCCCTAACCCTAACCCTAACCCTAAC
>VUQS01056710.1:0-11417 GCA_015108495.1 Heterochromis multidens | reverse complement strand
TGAAGGTCTTAGTTAAAAACTCTTGATGCATGCTCAATAATCCAGGTAAAAGAATCCCAAAAAGTTGAATCTGTTCAGCGTCTCAGCTGTTCCGATACTCCTGACACATAAGGGATCACCAAAGGTTTTCTCTTAGGCAACAGTTGTCCTTCTCTCCTGGATCGCCTGGAGCCTTCTTTAGGTGCCTTCCCAGCTTTAAACAATGTCCAGCTGGGATAACCGCCTTTTTGATATGATGTTCTTCTGCTTCCCTGGCTGCTGTGTCTGTGGGGATGGTGTTCGCTCTGTGTTGTAGCATCCTGATGACACCCAATTTGTGCTCCAGTGGATGATGAGAGTCAAACAGATCCGTATGTGTTGGTTTACGGTACACATTGACTTTTAAATATCCCCCATTACTGATGAAAATTTCACAGTCTAAGAAGGCTAGCCTGTCATTTTTCATAATCTCCCTGGTGAAATTGATGTGTTTGTCCACCAATGGGTGAAACTGAGGAACCCACGGGACACCCATTTTTTTTTGCCTGTAGTACTGGCCCTTGTATATGAAGTATGTGGATTGGAGTCACAGTTCCAAGAGCAGACACACTTTGTCACTGTTGAGGGTGGTCCTGTTGCTGAGGGTGAGGTCATCCCGTAATTTCTGACGAACTACCTCCACTGCTTCAGTAACTGGAAAACAAGTGAAAGTGAGATGTATCATATCACGTATCATCATATGAGACCATAGTTTCATCTGCCTCCATAATGACATCTCTCACCTTCTCCACGAAATCAAAAGTGCTCTGAATGTGGTGTTTGGAGCGTCCTACCAACGGGTTGAGGACCGAAGCCAAAAACTTGGGCATATTCTATATAACATAATATGTAATGCAATATTGTATGAGGTGATCATACAGACAATGGGTCTTAAAAGGTAAACCCTGTTTATGTATCTTAGGTAAACCATACAAACTTGGTTTATTCACCTCTGGGTATAATCTGTGGTATGAGGTCCGGTGAATAGCGTTGTCCAGTTCTAACTGCTTCAGAAAATCTATCAGCCTCTTCCTGTAACCACTACCTAGACTGCATTTCAGGGGTTGTTGTCCCATGTTGCCTTCATGGAAAAATCATAAAATATTAAATGAAATAAGTACACACACCCATACTCCTCAGAAAAAACCAAAGATAACTCATTACAAATAAGTAAACTAAAAAAAATAGGTTAAATGTAACTCTTTAATATAAGTAAGGTTATTGTTTGCATTTAACAGAAAGCAACGTCTCCCGACTTGACAAACTTGGATAATTGCAGCTTGTAGGACCCAGAGCTGCATACTAGATGGGCATGAAAACACACACAAGCAAGTTGACACATAGACATAAAAGCTCATTAATATTTCATGAGGAGAAGAATTACCATTCGGCTTTCCTTGTGTTTCCCCATAACCGACCGCTCTCTAATAACAGCACACACACACACACACACACAGCCACATGGAAAGACTCATTGCAGACAGCTGCACCCACATCCACATACATGCTATTCTCACAGTTGCTCTGCTCTCACAGTTCATTTCATTCCTAGGTAATTAAACTGAGTCTTGCTGTGTGTGTGCTGTTCCTCCCTGCCCCATACTCGCACACTTGTGCTTTTGAGTGGTTTTTCCCATCTTCTACAACTTGATAGACAATGGAAGGCTGCGTAAGGAGAGCACCAGCAGAGTTCAGCAGCTCCTGGCTTCTTCACTTTCACTTGTTTTACTGTGTTGCATCAGCTTGCTATTACAACACACACACACCAACACAACATGACGAAATCTGAGCATGTTCAAGTTCTTAAATAAGGACACAGATCAGCTTTTACTGTGTTCGAGTGGAATACAGCCATAACTTCACACTGCATATTGCACAGTGTTTGTTATGTGTGGACGTTTACAGGCATTTTTTGGAGCAGAGCTGGCAATGTGGAAGAAATTATAGGAGCACAGAAAAAGCAGTGATGGAGACAAGTGCTTGTAAATTATGCAACACAGTTCCCTGTCTGACAGATCGGTCGATCCTTTTTTAGTTTTACTGTACATTTGTTAGTGACTGATTGAGGTGATAGACCCAGTTTGCTAAGTTTCTGCTTGGAGTCTATCTCTAAGTGAACCAAGTCACCCAGGCAAGTGTCATGAAGTGCTGGATTAGGACTCAAATGGAGACTTGAGACAGGCTGAATAAAGTGAAAATGCACCTTTAATTGGAAGGTGGATAATCCAAAAACACAATCTAGAAATCCATTAAAAGTCCAAACTGAGGAAGAGTAAACAAAATCCAAAATGCTAAACATAGACCTGGGCCCTATACTACAAAGCGAGTTCAACATATCCAGGATATCTTTCCATTATCTGGATTCGCTTACCCTAACACTGGCTATCAAGATAAACGGTCACACGAAGCTGGTTATTAACTCGCTAAGTTAACCGTAGATGTCCCCTGCATATTCAGGGGTGGTGTTGACAGCATCTAACCAATTTTAAATTGGTTAGGTCATATGACTTTCCTCCCACAGAAAATGATCCCTATGACTGACAGTAAAATGCCACACTGTAGTAAAAAGGGCACACGATTAATGCTGCAGAAAATCATTAATCTGGTGATTTAACCCAAAGAGCGATAAATTAAACATTTTAATTCCATCTATTCACCCATTCATCCATTTTCTGCCGCTTATCTGGGTTCAGATCACGGGGGCAGCAGTCTAACAGAAACGACAGGACTTCTCTTATCCCAACCACCTCTTCCAGGTTACTCGGGGAGACACCGAGTCATTCCCAAACTAGCCGAGAGATATAATCTCTTCATTGTGTCCTGGGTCTGCCCTGGAGCCTTCTCCCAGTAGGACATGCCTGAAGCACCTTGCCTAGGAAGCGTCCAGGAAGCATCCTAATCAGATGCCCAAACCCCCTCAACTGGCTCATTTTGATGTGGAGGAGCAGCGGGTCTACTCCGAGTCCATCTCGAGTGACCGAGCTCCTCACCCTATCTCTACCCTTCAAAGGAAACTCATTTTCACTGCTTGTAGCCACGACCTCATTATTTGGGTCACTACCCAGAGCTTGTGACCATAGGTGAGGGTAGGAATGTAGATTGACTGGTAAATCGACAGTTTCACTTTTAAGCTCCGCTCTCTCTTCACAACAGCAGATTGGTACAGCGTCCTCATCACTGCGGATGCTGCCTCAATCCATCTGTCAATCTCATGCTCGTCTCTTTCCTCACTAGTGATCAGGACCCCAAAATACTTAAACTCCTCCACTTGGACTAGTAACCTGTCCTAATTCAGAGTGGGCACTCCACACCTTTCCGGCTGACAACCATGGTCTCGGACTTGGAGGTGCTGATTGTCATTCCCCCCGCTTCACGCTCAGCTGTGAACCGCTCCAATGCATGCTGGAGGTCACCACCTGATGAAGCCAACAGAACCACATCATCTGCAAAAAACAAAGATGACATGCTAAGTCCAACAAAGTGGAGAACCTCTACCACCTGGCTGTGCATAGATATTCTGTCCATAAAATATCAGTGACAAAGGGCAGACCTGGTGGAGTCCAACACCCACCGGAAACAAGTCCGACTTATTGCCGGCAATGTGGACCAAGCTCTCACTGTGGTTGTACAGGGACTGAATGGCCCATAACAACGGGCCAGACACGCCATACTCATGAAGCACCCCACATGATACTCTGAGGGATGCAATGGAATACCTTCTCCAAGTCCACAAAATACATGTAGACTGGTTGGGCAAACTTCCATGCACCCTCAAATATCCTTGAGAGGATGAAGAGCTGATCAGCGTTCCACAACCAGGACGAAAACTACATCGTTCCTCCTGAATCTGAGGTTCAACTAACGGATGGACTCTCCTCTCCAGTACCCAGGCATAGACTTTCCCAGGGAGCTGAGTGGTGTGATCCCCCTATAGTGGGAGCACATCCTCTGGTCCTTCTTCTTGAACAGGGGAACCACCACTCCAGTCTGCCAATTCAGAGGCACCGCCCCAGACCTCCATGCGATGTTGCAAAGATGCGTCAATCAGGACAGCCCCACAACAACCAGAGCCTTAAGGAACTCAGGGCAAACCTCACCCACCCCAGGGGCCTGGCCACCAAGGAGTTGTTTAACTACATCAGCGACCTCACCCCCAGTGATAATCTAGTCGTCCCCCTTGTCCCCAGATTCTGCTTCCATTACAGAAGACTAGCAGTTGGATTGATGAGAGCCTCAAAGTGTTCCTTCCACCACCTGACTATATCCTCAGTTGAGGTCAGCAGCATCCCACTACAACTGTATACAGTGTGAATGGAGCACTGCTTCCCCCTCCTGAGTCATAATCACTTTGAGGCCGATTGAAAGTCTTGTTCCATGGTCTCACGGAACTCCTCCCACACGCGAGTTTTTGCGTTAACCATTGCCAGAGCCGCACTCCTCTTGGCATGCCTGTACCTGTCAGCTGCCTCTGGAGTCCCACAGGCTGATAAGACTCCTTCTTCAGCCTGATGGCTGCCTTCACCTCCGGTGTCCACCATTTGGTTCTAGGATTACAGTGATAAAATAATTCACTGGAATTGCATGGCTGAGTGTGCTGTCAGTGCTGCTGTTTATTTCTAAGGTGACGGCTGCACATTAGAGCTCTTGAACTTTAAAGTGGATTCATTTAAACATTAAAGCTTACTTTCCTACAACCTAATAAAGAATACATGGAAATTGCTTCAGTTTGTTGGCTGATCAAAGTGAAATTAATTTGATTGATTGAACAGGTATTCTTGGTGTGTGCTCTGTGCTTCCCGTAGTGTAAAAGATACATAGCAGCAGATTAGGATCAAGTGTAATAACATTTTATACACTTTCTAAATCACCAAATTAATACATGCACATTCCTGTGACAATGTGACACAGTTTGCACTTCATTCAGTGGTTTCCGTAAGATACAGCTTAACAAGCTCCACATATAAAACACATTTCTCTAGCATAGAATCTATAATGCGCTTTAAACGTGCTGGAAATAAAAGAATCAGTGTAAATGTGGCACTTCCAGACAATTTTAAACTGAAACTCTGAACATAGCCTGCTCCTGATTAGACTGATTAGAGTTGGTCTTATTAAAAGATACCAAAGGCAGTCCTAATCATTAAGAATGTATTTAGAAGACAAATTTAGATTGTATTCTTTCAGCTGCAGACTCTGTGCTGTTTAAGGGTTTGAGAGTAAAGATTAAATATAAAAACTGAATTCAAACATAGGCTTAGTCTAGGTACAAATTTGATGTGAGGTCAGCAAGTACACTGTGTGATGATCTGAAACATGTAAGTGTGACAAATATGCAAAAAACTAAGAAATCAGGAAGGGGGCAAATACTTTTTCACACCACTGTAAATAAATTACAAATGATTAAACAAACAAACACAACTTTTTTTTTTTTTACTTTTGAAAAGATAAATAATAATGATGTAAAGATTCTGATGAGAGTGCAGCAAAAGACTCAAAGTTAAGACAGGTAGACTGCTAACATTATGATAAGGCTTGGACTATGGTTTAAACTGATTGAACTATGACCTTGGTGACATCTGCCATTCTCCTACTGCCAGTTCTCAGCCCTCCTTCAGCTGTTTATGATGCTTGTAAACATCTCTCAGCAACTGAGGTGATACAACTGACAAAAAAACTGAGTGGACTTGCACTGATCAACATCCATCATGATGTTGTGATTGATGTTGAGTCTAGTTGTAGAGGACCTCTTGGTGTCATGTTTAACTAGGTATGTGTCATCTTTCAAGGTGTGGGATTAATGTTCTGTTTTAACCAAAACTATTATGTTTTCCAAAATCTAACCAAGCAGTTTCGGGTGCTTAAACCTAACCAATTCAATTCAATTTTATTTATACAGTGCCAAATCACAACAACAGTGACCTCAAGGTGCTTTATATTGTAAGGTAAAGACCCTACAATAATACAGAGAAAACCCTAACAATCAGACGATCCCCTATGAGCAAGCACTTGGTGACAGTGGAAAGGAAAAACTCCCTTTTAACAGGAAGAAACCTCCAGCAGAACCAGGCACAGGGAGGGGCAGCCATCTGCCACGGTTGGGGGTGAGGGGAGGAAGATGGGACAAAAGACACACTGTGGAAGAGAGCCAGAGATTAATAATTACCAATGATTAAATGCAAAGTGGTGTATAAACACATGGTGAGTAAATAAAGGTGAGTGAAGAAGAAACACTCAAGCAGTCTAGGCCTATTGCAGTGTAACTAAGGGAGGATTCAGGGTCACATGATCTAGCCCTAACTATAAGCCTAATCTTAAAAGTAGAGAGGGTGTCTGTCTCCCGAATCCAAACTGGGAGCTGGTTCCACAGAAGAGGGGCCTGAAAGCTGAAGGCTCTGCGTCCCATTCTACTTTTAAATACCCTAGGAACCTCAAATAAGCAGGCAGTCTGAGAGCGAAGTGCTCTATTGGGGTGACATTGTACTGATAAGATGGGGCCTGAATTTTCAAGACCTTGTATGTAAATAGATGGATAGATAAAGCTGGGTATCATCTGTGTAGCACAGAAAATGTATGCTATGCCATGTATAATGTAAACAGAATTGGTCCCAGCACAGAACCCTGTGGAACTCCATAATTAACCTTAGTGTGTGAAGAAGACTCCCCATTTACATGAACAAATTGGAATCTATCAGATAGATATGATTCAAACCACTGCAGTGCAGTACCTTTAATACCTACAACATGCTCTAATCTCTGTAATAGAATATGATGATCAACAGTATCAAATGCTGCACTGAGGTCTAGTAGGACAAGCACAGAGATGAGTCCACTGTCAGAGGCCATAAGAAGATCATTTGTAACCTTCACTAATGCTGTTTCTGTACTGTGATGAGTTCTGAAACCTGACTGAAACTCTTCAAATAAACCATTCCTCTGCAGATGATCAGTTAGCTGTTTTACAACTACTCTTTCAAGAACTGAAAGAATAACCAGTGAGGTAAAGTGAAAGTAAAATGCAAATAATACAAATCAACTAATGAAAACAAAGCAAAACAAAGTGGGATACAAACAACAGTTTTGCACCAGCACCGCCTCTCCAACCTCCAAATACAGACTTTATAACTCTTTAAAAGGTTATCATTATCTCTCAGCATCCATTTTTGCCACAGGACTTGTGCATCAAGACACCAATACCTTGTGATGATCTCTGCAACACCAGCAGCAGTACTTGATGCCCTGAGGTGATATTTTTCTAAATCACAATAAAATATCCTTATTTTTATAGCATAATAGTTTTAATAAAACTTTCAGATTGACATTCTTTCAAAAGTTTATATTTTGTAATGTTGTATCTAATGCCTGTTTCACATGTCATGGCTTGCTATGAATACTGTGTGTATATACAAGACATCATTATACATTAAGTACTTTGGGGTTCCATATATTAGATTCTTGCCCACAAAGAGCTCAGTCACAGTGCTTCAACTTCACCTTCATATTTTCATTCACTCCTCGTCCTCCATCTTTTTGTGTACACTCTGTGCTCTTCCAACCTCTAGTTCCCCTCTATTTTATTTCATCCCATCACTAATTAGCCTAAGCCTCCTTCCTCTATGTCTGCTCTCCGTCCTTGTCTTCCTCATGTCCTACCTTGACTGTGTTATTGCAAGGACTAAAACTGCTGTTGGAAAAAACAGGACTTATAAAATATTCTTGACACAGATTCACGTGCCAGCTAAAGCTCTTTCAACCCAAAGAATTAGCCTTTGTGTCACTGCTGCTACCTCCTGGTTTTCTCTCCCACTCTCCTTTCTTCCTTCAGTCCTTTTGTCTGCTGTCCTTCATTATTCTTTTATTTATTTATTTTTTTGCATTTTTTTTTTTATTTCTGCATGTCTTCTGTCTTCAGGCACAGCCCAGAATACTTTTTCATTTATTTTCATTTTACCTCATGCTCATCAGTCATTCACATACATTTTACACATTGTTTTGCAAGTACAAAAAAAAAAAAATCTGAGTTAATAACTCAAAGTTTCTAATACAGCCCATAACATTAGCAAACCATAATTTTCTGTTTCTATCCACAGTACTAAAAAAAAAGAAAAAAAAAACTTCTCCAATGTTTAATGGCATTCTAGAGACAAAAAACTCAACAAGCACAAAATGAAGCTTATAATAGTAAGAGGATAACATGAGATGCCGGCACACTGAAGATGCACCTTGATGGCAAAATTAATGGAAAAGCAAGCATAGACACTAGGAGGCAATATTATTGTTTATCACAATAATAGAAAACAACAGAATAAAGCCCTCAGACCATGAGCAGCTAAGCACCCTCTGCACAAGAAACAAACACACACCGACACATAACACACAAACACACACACCCAAACTGAACATGCTGTAGTCACAAACATAAGCTCTCTGGAACGTCTCGTCATATTTCTGTTGTCAACAAGGCAAATGAGACCTGGCTCCCAGCATCCTTTGCACCATGAAACCAACACATTTAGAGGGTAGGTGATGACTCCCCCTCTCTCTGTGTCTCAGATTGTTTGTTCTCCTAAACACCCCTGAGGTTTAATGTTGCTTCTGACATTTGGATAGAGCGTGGGCTCTGTGTAGCTTCAGATGTATGAGAGGCTCTCACACATTTGATTCCCTAGCTGCAAAATTAAAGCAGATACATTCAGAATGCCACATGTGGCAGAGGGAGCAACAATGGGCATAGAGGAGAAGAAGGGACCTTTACTTACTGATGATGCTTCAGAAGATAATAATCAAGCAGAGATGAGGTGTTGCTGTTACCTAGTCTCAACAAGTCGTGCAGCTACTGCTAAAGCTTATGGCCAACCCTAAAAAAGACTCTCTCAGCCATCGCACTGTGGCTTCTGAACCTTCAGAAAGTCAGCCTATTCTCATTCCTGGGGAGTCAGTTAATGCTGTTTTGTCCTAGCTGTTGTTGTGGCTGATTTGGTAGCTGAGTGTAACATACAAACTGGCATTATGACATTAGTGAGGGTCACTCCCAGCTCATTATTTCTTAATGTGAAGGTTTACTGTTGTGAAGGAGTGTATTTTACCCCAATTCCTAATCCTTTTCTAACCCTAACCAAGTAGTTTTACTGCTAAACCTAAAAAGTGAAAGACTAACTAAAAAGTGAGTGAAAATGAAAGAGTTCAAAACACAAATGTCCTCACGGAACATGAACCATATTTGACAATCATGTAACTTATGTCACCACCAAACCTTCAACCTCCTAAAACAGGACCATTATCTTTCTGCAGCATTGCAATGGCCAGAGGACACCTTATGTGTAATGGGAAGGTGCAAGTGGCATCTGACAAAACATTCTATTATGCCTTGGAAGAAGCAAACAATGATGAAGTCTGGCAACACCAAAATTCCTTGTGCTTTTCTATTGAGAGGATTGTACAGATGTTAAGAGAGCAAGGAAAATATGAAATACAGATACACATTGTACCTTACATCTGGCCAAAGATTCGGACTTCAGGATTTCCAGATTCGGGATTTCTCAGTCACTGTCAAGACAACCTGATGGACTTAATAGCATTTCATTTCTGTTGCTTTAAATTTGGTAGAGATGAAGCTGGGCATTTTTAGAAAATGATAGCAGAATTAGCATTTGCATTGAGTGAATAACAGCTTTACAATGAGTCAGTAAACACTGATTTTACTGAAGTTCTGGTGTGACACTGGTCTGTGACAGAGACTTTTCCCAAGTGTCTCCTATCCATAGTACCCAAGATTGTTCATTTGCTTCTTTTGTCCTCAGTTGTGGAGTTGTTTCTGACTGAATCTTGGTGTCTTTTAATAGCCAAGGGTGTAAGGGGTTAAAATAATAACAGAAAAAACAGAAAAGAAAAGGTGCTGATAGCTATTGTTTCAACATAACATAGAGACTAGAGAGATGGGATTGCCACTTTCTTTTATTTTGGCCTGGTAAGTCTCCTCACACAAAGCTCTCCGTAATCCTAAATATAGCTTAAAATGAAGGGATTCCCTTCTGTAGTGTGAGCACAGCTACTGTTTATACTTGATCTTTCATGTCTTTACACTGCAAACTAAAGGTGGATTTATTCTTCTCTGCTGAGGTGGTCGTGCAGTCTTACAGTGTAGAGTGCCTGGTGGAGAAACTGATTTATGATGTCACTTGGACTGTAGCATGATCACAACTCTTTCAAGGTATATGATTCACCTGCTGGCCCTTTGCCATACACTTAACAATTCATCAAATGCTACACAAAATAGCCGAAAATAGTGAAACTGCCTATATTCTCTGAAGCCAGACATAGCATTATCCAATATGTAGTTTTAATTTTACCAGCACTTTTACTAACCAACTCAGACGTTAAAGGGAAAACATTAATCTTTAAGAAGCTTCCACTGTTTTGGAGGAGCGTATTTCATGAAAAAAAATTATTAAACTTAGTTAATCATTATGCTTAGTTAATGGATTAAATGTATGTCAAGAAATACTCTGCTGCCCAAGTTTAAGGTCACCTTGTAAATTTCACGTTTTTCATGAAAACATACTTTTATTCATCAAACGTGTTGCAAAGTAAATAGAAAATCTACTTAAGATTTGACAATGTGAGAAACAATTTAAATGTTTATTTTAAATAATATTTATATCCTTCAGACTTTGCCTCTACAATCCTCTCTGTCCCTCCATCAGCCCGTTCCAGCACCAACTCGATGTCCTTGAGTGTCAAGAAAGGCGCCTTTAAATTCAATGTATTATTATTATTATTATTATTATTATTATTATTATTATTATAACTCTGCTTTGCGTTTAAGGACATGTATATGGGTGCAGAAACAAATGAGGGAAACCGTAGATGATAGAAGACGTCAGCTCTACTGACTCGCTTGTATGGATTTCCCCTTCAAACACGGGAAAAGAACTGTTTGGTGTTTGCCTACATTCAGTTTTTACACATTATGTATCAACCAGGTAGGACATTACATGGAGCTAGCACTCCGAATTAGCTAGCATAGCATATACAGAGTCCATGTTACAATGAAACCTTTTCAATATTACAACACAGTAGTTACTGTCTGAACAATGACTATTTAAACTAATTTATCTCCTGGATGAGGCGTCAATATGCTCTTGGAACAGTGCTGAACCTTCCCAGGAGCAGCCGGCCTACCAAAATTACTCCAAGTTTTCTCCATTTGTGGATAACGGCTCTCACCGTGGTTCACTGGAGTCCCAAAGCCTTAGAAATGGCTTTGTAACCCATTCCAGACTGATAGATGTCAATGACTTTGTTTCTCAGCTGTTTCTTTAGATCGTGACATGATGTGTTGCTTTTTGAGATATTTTAGCCTGCTTCACTTTGTCAGACAGGTTCTGTTTAAGTGAGTTTGT
>VUQS01056707.1:1843-12194 GCA_015108495.1 Heterochromis multidens | reverse complement strand
CTTCATTTCCGGCAGGCTCAGAGGCTCTGCGGCACACTGCTGCCTCCTGCAGGTCAGGGTTAGGCTGTGCATTCTGTGACGTTACAGCTGGATGCTGCTGTACGTTACTGTAACTTTACTGTAACTTTACTGTAAATAATCACAGTAACTTTACTGTAACTTTACTGTAAATAATCACAGTGTAACTTTACTGTAAATGAAATTACAGAAGAAGAAGACGAGTTTGTGTCGTTGTTTAAATGTTTGTCAGTTCCAGGTTTAAGAAGTTCAGGACAGATTTTACAGTAAGTTGTAATTATGTGTTTGTTTGAAACCAGCCAATCACAGCACTGCCTGTTGATTCCGTTGTTATTCGTCCTTTCCTGTTTAGTTTTTGTGTTTATCTCAGTAACTAGTTTAAAGTTTGTAGCTGAGTTCACTGTAATAACCTCAGCTCTCCGCTGATGTTTAACAGCTTGTTTTTTTCTGTGTGCCTTGTGAACTGATGTTTTCCAAGGCTGGGAGGTCATTTGTAAAGTTAACAATTAAAGAAATAAAAGTCAGACTCAGCCCAAAGATAGCTGTGAAACTGAAAAAATCTGAATATTTTTTGAATAAAAATCTTCACATATGACAAATGTGGACACTGTTACTGATTTTTCTCTTATTCGTCTTCATTTCCCATCAGCATGATTAGCTGCATTCATTCACACTTCAGTCCACCACAGATGTTGGGGTCTAAACTTAACACCTCTACAAAGGAAGCCACAATCAAATCCACAAAACCTGATGATCACAATAAACACAGCAGCCTTGTTTCAATATATTTTATTTTATAAACTGGTTTGTTGTGGATTGCACTGAATTACTAAGCAACTGAAACAGGAGGAAACTTTAATAATAATAATAATCATTGATAATCTGGCATGATATGCAGCTTTATTTAGAACTGGGCAAAGCCGGCTTCATTGTTTCACAGAACAGCATTATCAGATGTGCAGATTCGCTGTGGAGATGGTGTCAGACTGTTCCAATTCCAGCATAAATGCTTCGGATGTTTCAGTGTTTCATGAAGCCTCACTCCGTCCATCACTACTGAAATATACAGGAAAGAAGTTTAAGTTTAATTTGATTCATGCCGAATGTTTTAATGGATGTAAAACAAAACTGAACTGAAACTAAAAGTATAAAACTCTAATAACCCTCTCACACACACACACACACACACACACACACATCCTGATGATTCATTTTTGCTGCTGCTGAGACGTTCAGACTTTGTTCTGCATGCTGTTCAGATCTTTGTAAAGCTGTTTGTATTGATTTAATCTTCTTGTATTGTTCAGTATGTGCTGCTGCTTTTATTGACTTTTATTGGAGCTGGACTCATGTTGCTGCTCTGCAGAGCGACACAGAAAAGGAGAGCTGATGCTGAAGGCAGAAGAGAGAAGGACTGAGTTCAGAGAGAGGAACATCGTTCGATGTTTGAGATATGGATTCATGAGACAGCGTATACAGGCTGCAGAAAGTCCTCCAACTGAACAGGACATTTAATAATGTTTGTTGGAGCTGAATGTCAGCATGATGGAAAGTCTGAAACTGTGACAGACTTCAGATAAAGACACAGACGTGCAGCACCTTTAGATCCATCTCAGAAACACTGAGAGAAAAGAAGCTGAAGGATCTTCACTGTGAGGCTGGATGCTGAACTCTGACTGAAATAAAGCCACCTGAGAGCTGCTGGCCTGTAAATTAGGAACACTGTGATTTGCTTGATGGAGTCGAGCTGCTGAGAGCTAAGAGGCGCCTAACAGCAAGCTGCTGCCTCCTAAATTAACTCTGATCAGACCCGTGAAGATGAAGCAGAGTGGTGCTCTTCATCATCAGAGATCCTCTGACTAATATGTTAACAGATAAATAAAGCTGAAGGTTTTCTCTTCCACCAAAGGAAAATCACCCCAACTCTGACTTACTAAAATATATTTCTGTTCAAATGGCCCCAAATAACATGAAAAGCACATATTTCTGTTCAGTGAGGTGACACAGACTGAATATGTGCAGAGTATACGCTCATTCTGAGCAAGAAACCCTGATTACTGATTATTCACTACAGCAAATACTTTTAATGATGCATTTCAGTACCGTTACAGATACGCATCACAGGACTACGGTGGAATAAACCTCTGAAGGTTCAGCAGCTCTCAGAGTGGAAATGACCTGAAATGACAAAGCTGTGTGTTTGTGGACAGAAATAAACGTCCTAACGTCACAGCTCTTCCTGCGTTTTCCTCCTCCCCGTACAGCTGCTCACACCACACTGAACTTTTTATACTTTAGCAGTAAAAATGAAGGTGTTAACGGTGTTAATTATTCTTCATCTTATAGAGATTTTTGTTAGTAATTCCTCTGCTGTGTGTTTTTTGTAGAGGGGATGAAACACCTCCTCTGCCTTTAATCACTGGGATGTTAAACATGATGACAGGAAGGAAAGAAAACTGTGGAAGACTACAACATCCTGAAGATGGACTACAAACAGATCATCTTACAGCAGTACTTCCTGCACTGAGGCTGTAATCTGAAATAAAAACAGGAATAAGCGCCCTCTGAAGGGGAACGAAACATTTGTCACATCAGGTCCTCTGGTTTCCTCCTCAGAGTAACTCTTCCTCTATTCAGACCAGGTTGATCATGATCATCCAAAAGGCTCCAACAGCAACAGACAGAGAACGATAAACTCACTTACAGCTCATAATCTGTATGTGGATGGATTTATTCTTCTTCTCAGCCTTGATCAGATTTCTCTCAGCAGAGATGCTCAGAGTCCAGCTGTGGCTGTCATGAGGTTCAGACATGTCAGTTGGTGAGATAGAAGATGGAAACACTGCAGTGATGAAATGATGATGTGTCCTCTGATAAAAGAGGCAATAAAGGAAGAAGTGAAGCTGCTTTTCTCAGTTTCTACAGACTCAGAATACAGTCGTAGTGGATTATTCCTTTTTCCTCTCTAAAAACTCACTGAGGTGATCCATAATCAGAGCAGGTTACACTCTAAGGAAAGGTGCTTCATGCTTCCTTTAAAATAAAGCAAATAAGAAAAAACATTTAGGAAATATTTATGTTTATATAGGCTGGACTATTGTAATTCATTATTATCAGGCTGTCCTAAAAACTCCCTGAAAAATCTTCAAATGATCCAAAATGCTGCAGCGAGAGTACTGACAGGGACTAGAAAGAGAGAGCATATTTCTCCCATATTGGCTTCTCTTCATTGGCTCCCTGTTAAATCCAGAATTGAATTTAAAATCCTTCTCCTTACATACAAGGTCTTGAATAATCAGGCCCCATCTTATCTTAAAGTCCTCATAGTACCAAAAATAAATCCCTCAGAATAAAAATGATGAGCTTTAACAAAAAGATCAATGAGAGCATCTGATTACAGATTTATTCAAATGAAACGTGGAGCTGCTCAACAGTTTAAGCAAGTGTCACAAAGTGAACATACTGGTTAGAACGAACCACATCCATGATTTACTGGATCATCATTATTGATTCATTATTTACTTACATAGTGCTGGGCAGCTTCATGTGTGATAATTAATTTCATCTGCAAAATAATAATAATGAAGAATCCATCCATCCATCCATCCATTCTCTTCCATCCATCCATCCATCCATCCTCTTCCATCCATCCATCCATCCATCCTCGTCCGCTTATCCAATTCAGGGTCGCGGGGGGGGGGCTGGAGCCTATCCCAGCTGCCATAGGGCGAGAGGCAATAATGAAGAATATATAATAATAAATAATAAAATAATAGTAAGTAATAAGAAACTAAAGCTTTAAAATAAACAGTATGAAGTACAAAGTTCAATAACGGCATCCAAACACAAAGTAAGAAAGTTTTTCTGCTGCTCTGAACTTGTTAACGTTAAAGTGAAGGCTGTAGCTCCTCCTCCTCCTCCTCCTCCTCGCTGTCTGTGAGCAGAGGGAGGGTCTGTCAGAGGAGACTTGTTATTGAGGAAGAGCTCAGATATCAGCTGAGCATTAACACACACAGACCAACAACAGCAGCTCCTGAACCCGTCGATCTGCATCGAGGCTGAAGCCACTGAAACCTGACACATGGTGTGACTGATCATCGGCGGTGAGTCCAATAAACTCCTCACGTTTCACTGTGTGCAGATCATCAGATTTAACCTGAGCCGAGAGCCGAGATCACACTCAGACAAAAGCATTTCACTTCCTGCTCCACTCAGAGGATCACACACGTTAGACAGAGAGGACGCTCACGGTGACTCAGCAGCTTTCTGTCAGGAAATCAGGACCTGTCCAAAGGTTAGACAGAGCCCACAAACAGCTGAGATTTATCACTGAAGCTGTCTAAAGTCTGGGATTAATCCTGAATACAGTGACGGATCAGCTGTGTTTGTGCAGACCAAACATAGAAAACATTTCAGCTTTTAGAATCAAACCTTCCCTTAGAGCAGGATGAACTGAGGAGCTGCAACAAGGCTCCCAATCAAATTAAAAAAGGATTATTCAGACTATGAATCGTGCAGAAATAAAAACACAGGGCTGGAAATGAGCAGCACAGATCACCTTTACCTGCATTTAATCAGGAAAAAACACCTGAGAGCAAAACTGCATCAACAACCTGCCGCTGAAGGAGAGCCTTCTTTCTAAAACCTGAGCCCAGATTAACTTCCAGCTTCCTCAAAACCAGCTTTAAAGATAATCTCTGGTCTAAGCTCACACTCAGGTACTGAAAATAAGACACAGTCACTGTGTAACTGTTAAAGAGCATTTATTTAGTCTTGTCTGGATTTAATTAGAATAAACCTGATCTGAAGTTAAACAGGACTTCTTCAGGGGAGGGCACTGATGAAATCACTGGGAATAACTCCCATGAGGATTATTTTTCCTGTCAGATTACAGAAGACTTCACAGGGATTTAGTTTGTAGCCTTAAAGAAGTGAACAGGCAAACAAAGAGAAGTGTGTCTTGGTGAAATAAGGGCGTGAGCTGCTGAGTCACTGATTCATTCACATTCTCTGGATTGTGTGGAAGCCAAACTGGCTCAATGAGACCATCATGAGTCAGCAGGATGATCTGGTTTCAGAGGAAAGCTCCTCGTCATTCTGCAGTTTCTGGATGTGGTGACTCAGACATGAACATGACCGATCGTTCTGGTTTCTCTCTTTCAGCAGAATTTCTCTAAAAGTTAGAAAATGAAAATGTCGTCAGAGGTGTTGCTCGGTCCGATCCATCCAGAACTGAATCCAGGAATCTTTGGCTCCATGAATACAAATCAAAATGAAATAAAAAAACATGTCCTGATGTTCTCAGGGAAACAAACCTTTTCAGAAACTCAGTCATGCACGTCTCAGTGCGACAGCTTCCACTCACTCATGTTCGTGTCGCTCTTCTTGCAGCCTGCAGGTACGTGGCGAGGAAGATCCGGGCTGCAATACGAGGAGAGGAGCAGCCGGAGAAACCGAGCACCGTGGGATGTAAGCAGGCAAAATGTGAGTTTGGTACCGTGGACACATAAAGGACTATCTCTGCTCTCACTGAGAGGACTGCTGCCTGTAGCTGTGGTCAGGCAGGAGCCCCAGATAAGTCAGATAAAATCAGATAAATCATCTGTCTCACCTTAGAGGTGTGTGTGATGATGTAATGGTCGATCACAGAAGACAAAGGAGTGAAGGTCAGGGTTATTTCTGGAAGCATGAGGAGCCTGAAGGCTCTGCAGTAAAGAAGAAAAATCAGCTGCAGATTAAAATCTGAGCTCACAGTCCTTAAAATCAACCCAGCAACATCATCTGGACACATCTGGGACAGCTCTGTGTGTGAAGTGTATTTCTGTGATTCAGTCCTGCTGATGGAGCACCTGCAGCACTGCTGTGTGTGCTGGTCAGTAACGAGCTGCAGGAAGAACTAAAACAGCCTCTCATTCACAGCTCCAGGCTGAGGTGAGGAGGGAGGAGAGCAGCTGCTTACAGTGAGAAAGAGCTCAGGTCTGATAATATGACGACTTATTGAAAGGGCTCACAGCTCAGACGCAGCAAAGCATCATCACTCACATCAGAGGCCTTTATTTTTATTTGACTTCAGTTTTCTGATTTCATTTAGATTTGTTGGCACTAAAATCTTTGTTCTCACCTGGTTTTAGTTAGTCTGAGTTGACTGTGATGAGCCTGGTTTAAGCACAGCATGAATGTCCCTGTGAGTTTCAGAGATTGCTGAACACACTCATGTCTGTGATGAAGTGTGAGAAAGATCAGCTCTTTCATGTGTTTCTGCACTCGATGGTACACCTGTGGCATCTGTGTGAAGGATGTGGTGAAGTTCTGTCCCAGTTACTCACAGTACCTTTAGACCGTTACTAATCTATCCAAACCACCGGGGCTGATGTGGTCCCTCCGCTGTGCCGAAAGAGGAAATAAAGGAAGCCTGATGAGTGCATTCACACAGAAACTTCACCAGCAAACTAGAAAGCTCAAAGCTTTGAGCAGGACCAAAGCAGACCGAGGAGTACTGACTACAGAGAAACCTTATTTCAGACGCTACAGTCCGTCTCAAACAGGAAGAAAGCCAAACATTTCTCACCTCACAGAAACTCTTTGGTGATCATGTTTGAACAAGCAGCTCGAAACATGCTTTTTCCTTCTCAACTGCAGCTGCCTGGTTAAGTTCAGGAAGAGATGGTTTAGGTTAAAGAACACCTTCACAGCATAACGCTCGTCCAGTGTTTAACTGTGAGTGTCTTTGAGACTCCAGTGGCTTCAATAAAACATGATCTCTGATGTCTGGAGATAAAACCAGGCTAGCTTCAGCTGCATCGTTCCACTGAGGAAAAAATGGCTGTAAATCAGTCAGGGACCCAGCCTCCTAATGTGGACTCGTCTTCCTGTCTGCAAAGACAAAGAAACCTCACTGTACCCAAAAAATTCCTCATCCTTTATTAAAAACTAAGCCTGTTTCAGACTAGAACTTCCTGTGAGGCATGTGCCACTGAGCTGCAGCATAAAGTTCACATTCAGGAGGCTGTTTTTCTGCTTCTCAGCAGTTTCAGCTCAGAGCTGTGATTTCCTCTGCAGAGCCGACAGTCACTGGCAGCAAAATGAGAGTCCTGCCCACCACGACTAATCAAGGGCTCTTTGACTCCCCCGTCACTGTGGATAATCAGGATTAAATAAAGAAACGTTTCCACTCACCACAGAGATGATGGTCCAAGTAACTGTTCAAGACAGGGGCAAAGTTTGATCTCTGCAGTCTGTGAGTTTAGTTCTGTAGATGGACTCAGTGAGCTGCACACCTGAGCACCTGTCCACCTGTCTGTGAGGTATCAGCTTGTCCTTCGCTACAAAACATCTCAGAGGAGAACCGAGAACAACATGAAGTCAACATGTTAGCCGAGGAGTGAAAGTGTGAGATTTCTGCACATTTCGTCTGATTTTTTTCAGCTTTAAAGTGTACAGCTTCAGCTGCTGGTGTCAGGTTGAATATCTTTGTGTTACTTTGACAGTAAAGTTGTATTTTCATTCATTATTCAGTGAGAGAATAAAAGTGCTCTACGGTTAGAAAAAGCTGCTGTGGGTTCAGTTAAAACGGTTCTCCCCTCAGAGTCTCAAACATATGAGCTGAAAACAGGAAGTTCTTCCATTTGAAATAAAAACCCTTTCATGACGTACCTGTTTTCCACCTTTCTGTCTCTGCAGCTCAAAAGGGCGACGGGATGAGCAGCGAGCCCGCCCTGATTCCCCAGCCCCCAGGGCATGAGGTCGACGTGCTGCAGAAGGAGAACTGTGGATCCTGAAACTAAACCGAGAGCTGGAGGGCAGGAGGAAGGTCCAATCAAACCAAACAGAAGATACCAAAAAGCATCAGATGCTTCTCCCAAACACAGAATGATCTGAAGTAGTTCACCCTCACTCACTCAGACTCTGACCTCCTCCTGCTTCCAGCTCTCGGTGGTCTTTCACGTTCATCCTTCATCACGTCTTTCAGACAGCCGTCAGCAGAGAGGATGAAAGGCTGCTCACCAACTCCCGCTCTGAGGACCTGATCAGCCTGGATGAACCTGAAGGTCTCTGCTGACGAAGCTCTCACATCCTGACCTCACACAGAAGTGCTTATTCTCGCTGTTATCGCTTTCAATAAAAACAGTTTTCTGTGATTAAACCTGTTCTGGTTTTTTGTGTCAGAGCAAGAACACCACCAAAAAACTAAGAGAGAGAATCCCTGAAAACCTGAGTGTGCCAGCACCTCTCCTCCTTCAGTAAATCAGCTGTGAGAATGTAGACTCTCCATCAGGCTCCTTTAAAGCTGCTTTCACCTCATCTCGGCCTGTATTCATGAAGTTTATCACTAAGAGGCGAAATTATACGAAAATCTATAGAAATATGACCTCATTTTAAAGAATGTCCTCTGAAAGATTGGACTGACTCCTAGTCCAAAGGTCTAACGGTCTAAAAACTGGAGTAGAGAGGACGAGTTCAGTGAAGCAGAGGAGAAACTGTGTGTGTGTGTGTGTGTGTGGAGTCTATCCCAGGTGTCACAGAGGGAGGAAATCAATTATTCAAACTTTGCATAACACAGTTAATTTATCTTTTTAAGCTTTAGAGCAGGGGTGACAAACATATGGGCCGTGGGCCAGAACCGGCCATCCAAAGGGTCCAAGCTGCCCCACTGCATCATTTTGGAAAATATGAAAATTACAAAGAAGGACGGCATTAATTTTTGGCCTTTATTTTCATGGGTTTTACAGCCTGACGTACAGCAAAGTGAGAAAATTCTTTTTTATTGTTAATATTTAATTTAATAACAGAAAAGTTGCTTTGTATACATTTACAATAAAATAATTTTTTACACAGTTTCAGGATAATGAAGTCCTTTATTTCTTTGACTGCAGCGCTGTGATGAAACTGCACTGCTCAGAGATTAAATGTGTAGTTAAACATCTACACTGGAGAGAAGAGGATCAATGTGAAGGGTTTTTTCTTTATAGATTATTAGGTGATGGTTTTACTGACGCCCTGCTTTAGAGGATCAATCAGCTCTCATGTGATGGCTGAGACAAACTGAACAGTTAAAGCGGTCATATCGATATTTCAGGTGTGCTGTTTGAGTCATGATGTCTGCTTAAAGCTGGTTGCCATGGATTTTCCTTGTACAGTGGCTGATGGAGACAGGTGGAGAGGGAGATGATGGAGAGTGATGAACTGTTGATGGAACGGCTGCAACAATGACTACAAAGCTGTAGAAACAGTTCATGTTCTCCTCACTGAGGTCAAAGCTTTGGCTTCTTCCTGCTCTGAGAATGTTTCTGACTCTCACCTGAGAGTCTTTCCTCATATTTTGGGGTAAGTTTGGAGCTCTGAGAGGATTCTCAGGATGTTTAAATAAAGGTTCAGTGTTGTAGTAGAAAGGATTTTATCACCACGTTGGACATGAAAATCTGACTTTACAGTTTATGTTTCACATGAAATGTTCCTCTGCAGAGGAAATAAACACACTGGTTTATGTGTTCGTGCTGCACCTTCTTTAGACACCGCTTCATTATGAAACCTTCACAGACTCAGAAAACCTCCTGCAGCCTCTGCTGTCGTTCCAGCTCAGACTCAGACCTGCTGCAGATACAGCCAGAGAGACAGGAAACAGCTGAGAGGCAGGGACACGGTGAGAAACATGAGGCGAGGAGAGCCTTCACATGACAGTCTGTATGCCAGAGGTGTCAAACATGCAGCACGTGGGCACGAAGTGGCACACGAAGGGTCGAGTCCGTAAAGTGTGAGATGAGCAGAGGAAGTGCAGAAGTTCTTGAGTCCTCACTGACATCTTTGGATCACATCATGAAGTGAATCTGAATCTGTCAGCTTTACTTCCATCTCACTGAGGAAGACTTCAGCCACAACCTGCCACAGCAAACTGAAGGACAAAGGTGACACAGAGGAGCTGACAAGTCTTTGAGTTACAGCCGTGGAGTTCTTCATAACAAAGTCAGACTGTCAGATCCAACAAACTGGGCTCTGTGTCTCTGCTGCAGACTGGACTGAGTCCCAGACTGAAGGAAGAGCTCATCCAGCCCATGTCAGGGAGACAGCAGCAGCACATAGGAAATGACCTTTCAAAATAAAATAGGCAGCAAACCTCACATTCCTCTTCTTTTCATTAGTGTCTGCTGCTGTGCTTCTGTGTGTGAGTGTGTCTGTGTGTGTGCAGGAACATTGGATAATCTGCACACACTGGTGGACGGTGTGAACTCATTTCAGTTTGTTGGATCAGGTCCGTGAGGCTCAGCGTCTCCGAACAATCAGAGGAGCTCAAACAATCAAACAATCTGTCAGTGAACGCTCGTCCACGGAGGAGGAG
>VUQS01056706.1:0-10045 GCA_015108495.1 Heterochromis multidens | reverse complement strand
CCGGAAGGATGATGATATTGTTGTCCATACTAAGCGACGTGAGTGCCTTCCTCTCCTCCATGCTGATGTTGGATGCTGGGGGTTTAGCATTGTTGAGACAGGCCGAAACTTTCGTCCGCAGTTGTTCTGCTTCCACATCTGCAATGTTGTTGTTTCGGATTGCAGATTCTGTGGCTGTGATCAGTTCCACTAGCGGGATTTGTCTCGGTGTCACCGCAAAATTCAACCCTTTTGCAAGGATGTTTTTCTCTGGTTGAGTGAGTTGTCTGTCAGACAGATTTTTCACCCACTTGTCCACATCCTCCGTGTACGCCTGGCATCCTTCTCTCTGCTGGCCATTAGGGACACTCTCCGTAGTATGCCGATGTTTCTGACGCACAACAAGTAACTCAAACTTCCTTTGCTGCCTGGTCTTTCTGCAGTCTGTAGAATTCTGCAGTCAGCTGAGACTGAAGAAGTTACCAGAAGGTGACGAAACGTTTCTCCCACTAAAAAATCGCTACGTCCAGATGAACAGATTCAACTTTTTAGGATTCTTTTACCTGGATTATTGAGTATGCATCAAGAGACTCACAGGTAATACATTTGTGAACTAGCTAGCTAACTAAAATTGGAATTTTGACTTTGTAACTTTGCAAAAAACTGAGTGCCGAAATGTGGTAAGAATCAGATCATTTAAGAATTTAAAAAGGTAAAGCAGCAGCTTCAGTTTTAAACCGCCTTGTTGTGTCTCCATAGCCTGTAGCAACGTGATGAAAACAAGGTGTTTATTTAACTTTCTGGCCACTTTAACTGTACTGCTTTACATTAAAGGTGCCTTTAATACTGCATTAACTTTAGTGAATAAACTGGCAACAGACTGTAAATACCTCCTACTTTGGTAAAAATCATGGTACGTTACTGTTAAGACTATGCTTTAACATTTAGGGTTTACATAGTAAACAGTTAGAACCTACTAAGATTAAATTTTTTTAACACACCCTAATCATGAGTCATTATTAATCTCTGGCTCTCTTCCACTGTGTGTCTTTTGTTCTTTTTTCCTCCCCTCACGGCAGATGGCTGCCCCTCCCTGAGCCTGGTTCTGCCAGAGGTTTCTTCCTGTTAAAAGGGAGTTTTTCCTTCCCACTGTCGCCAAGTGCTTGCTCATAGGGGATTGTCTGATTGTTGGGGTTTTTCTGTATTATTGTAGGGTCTTTACCTTACAATATAAAGTGCCTTCAGGCGACTGTTGTAATTTGGCGCTATATAAATAAAATTGAATTGAAAATCGAATTGAACATAGTGCTTTACAAACAGCCAAAAATAGACGATTACAAAAAATCTAAATTTTAAAAGAGCCAATAAATATTCATCATCCATGGATTTATCTGCTGGCACTTAAACTAGGTTATATGTTTCCATTTATTCTAAGCTGTTGCAGCAGGTCTTTTTCTCATTAAATATTTGTTCATCACTCACCCAAGACCATTACCCAATGTAAGGTTAATGCCACAGCTGTCCTAAATGAACCCTTACAGACTTCATACAGACTTCTGTGCCTTCACCGTATGGCCCCGGGCCAAGAATTTCTTCATAATAAGTGTCTACAACAAATTTTGGACTATAGATCAATTTAGAATATATGACTAACCTGTCTGACATTAATAAAAAGATGAAAAAAAGAAAGCCTTAATAAATGTTTCAGAGAGCAGGGAGAGTGGGTTTTTAAGGTTTTACAACACTTGTTTTTTAGAAAAGCATCTGCATTCACACAGTGTCGTGTCCTGTTTCACCCAAGACATGAAAACATAACAGCAATAATGATTTAATTACATTTTATTGAAAGTGAAAATGGCAAGAACACTCTGGAATAGCTGGGATTTACTATAGAACTATGTACTGTATAACCATTACAACTGTTAAAAATTGTTCTCATTTCTGTATCATTAACAATTCTCATGACTACCATTTATAATTATAAATATTAATTCAATATTAATCAATGCTTAGAGCACAAAAATTGTTTATTGTAAACTGGTCTGTGCATTCAAAGCAGTGGTAGGTAACCTTGCCTGTGTGGGATTTGCACGTTTCCCACATTCACTGAAATGGCAGCTCGGGTGCCTTTATAATCTTATGACCCCCCCCAAACCCCTCTTTTGCTCTCTGTTTTAATCTCAGTTAGCTCAGAATCAATAGACTATTTTGTTTATTTTTAGATTTTCTTACATTGTTGGTATTTGTGCTTGCAGATGCAAAGCACAAGCACCAGCATATAGGCATGTGATGTGCTCACATTTATATCACACTTTTCTAGTCTTACTGACCACTCAAAGAGCTTCTACTGACAAGTCACACTTTAACTATACATTCATACACCATTTTATTCTTTACACTTCAACTTCCCCACATTTATGGCAAATAACCTAACATGCATGTCTTTGGTCTGTAGAAGGAAGTGGGAGTACCAAAAAGGAAACCCTATTGCTCTGAGGCGACAGTGCTAAACATACTACCATATACCATATTTCAGATCTTGTGCCAGTGTCAAGGTCTCCTTTGAACTCTTTCACCTCTGTCCCATAAAAAATACACACAGACATATCATGTGCAGTTTCACAATTTCAAGATTCCCTAAAATAACAATTTTCCTTGATTTGACGCACACTGGTGGATCTATAATCCATATCAATGGATACGGGTCAGCCTCAATGTACAAAAATTTGTAGCACCTGTACAACAGTTTAAAATTTAAAATATTTTCACTTTTGTGTATTTTGGGTTGCTTTAGGAAAAATCATCAAATTTTAGGCTAAGAGTATGACATTTAGGGTATTTTTACTGCTAGAACAGTTCAAATTTGATCTGGGAAGTATGTAAGGGTTAACAGTATTGATAATTACCAAAATAATTTTTCATGTTTCTGTAATGGTTAACACCCCAGTATGTCCAGGCTTTTAAATCAAAATTATATTTTTAATACTAAAATATTATTGTTGTTATCCACGAATTTTCAAAATTAATGTTTTACAAAAAAGCGGAAAAAAATAATGCACATTATTATTTTACAGTGATTTACTTGCGTTCCTTAACAGAAAAAATAGTTTTAGTGGTTGAATGTTATGCGTGATTAATTTCTGACTCCTCAGAGAAGTCCAGTGTGTCGGCTCAAATTTGGGTTTGGCTATAAAAATGTGTAAACAGTAATTTTTTGGTGATCTAATAAATTTGTTAAGCACTAACAAAAAAAGCGTTTTGTTTCTCTTTGAGTTTTAATGCACTTATCATAAAACACTTTCAGCTGTTACACTCTGTCTGTATCTTGTTTTTACAGCCAGTGTTACACAGGGTCTGAGTGAAAAGGTTTCCAACTGCTGTGACCTGAAGGCCTACAACCCAGTCAATGAAATATGCTGTCAGTCAACCATCATAGCAAAACCTGCACCAATGGCTGAATGCTGTGGTAAAGGTGAGCAGAGCTGGACACACTGATGGAAAAACATCATATTAAATATACAGTGTAAAATTAAAAGACAAAATTACATTTATACCATCACAGAATCTTAAGTGTCGGTGAATTTTTAACAATTAAAAGCAAATTTGTCTGAATATTAAAATGTGAGACTTAGCTAGTTGTGTTTAAGTCATTTTGCTTTAATTTTACATCAAGATAAATCATTAGAAATTATGGAGTAAGAAATGGTTTTATTTTAGATTCCTCAAAGCAGCCACTGTTTGCCTCGAAAACAGCTTTGTACACTACTGGCAATCTTTTTATCAGATTAATGGTTAGCTGTCATCGTCCTAGCTTTTTTTGTTTTTTGGGGTTTTATATTCTTGTGAGTACTTGAGTTTGGTTTTCATTGTTATTCTAGTGTTTGAATTTTGGATTCCTTTTTAAATGTAACATTCATTTTAGTAATTTTGAGTATCAGTTTTTGTATCTGAGTTGTAGCCACTGTTTAGTATTTATGTAGTTTTATATTTCCGTTTTGATTTCTTTACAATTCTAATAGTGAGTTTGGTTTCTTGTAGATTATTTTGTGCCTTTGATTTCCTTTCTTAGTTTATGGTTTTCGTTAGCAGTGAGTATCGGCCTTCCTCCTTCTCTGCATTGTTTGGTCACTTTCAGTTTTGTGTGTTTTTGGTTTTTCTTCTTATTGTTGTAGTCTCCCGCATTTCTCTGTTTCTTTTCCCTCTGTGTTGTTTAGCATTGTCCTTCTGTGTTTACCCTTCTGAGTAAGTTCATCATGTTACCTTGATTCAGTTATAGTTGTTGTTCATTTCCTGCTTTACTTTGATAGTTAGTTTTCATTTGTCAGAGTTAACTGAAATAAATTCTTTCACTTGTTTGAGGCATGTAGTTGGGTCGTGCCAAAGTAAATAGTGTAATATACAGTAAACAGGCCTTTTCAACCACAAAAATCCAATGAAAGAACCACTTAACTAAAGAGAAACAACAGAAACAACAAAACTGAGATTTTTGGTTCCAGGTGTCATGTCTTTGTGAGATGCAAAGAAGTTGAACAAATGGTGATGCTGTGTGGAAACATCATTGTTTTTAGTAGAACTATTAGCAACAGAAAGACTGAGTCATGGTTGAGGTATAAGTAAAAAAAAATCACCATGGTCTTTTCCACAGAGGTTTTTGATAAGGACAAGGAGTTGTGTTGTGGTCCGACGTCTGATAACAAAACGATTCTGATGAGGAATTCCAGCCACCACCAGTGCTGTGATGAAAGTAAGTAGAGCTAATCATAAGACAAGCGCTTCACTGAAAAAAACAACACCCCTCACCCCCCACCCAACTAAAAAAAAAAAAAACAGTTTTTAAAAGCTAAAAACATGAACGCAGCATTCTTCTTTAAAAAGTTCAACACTAACTTAGCTATGATGAAAATATAAGTGTTTCAGTTTTTATTATATGGAGCTTTTCAACAGGGGCATATGATGTGGAAAATCAGCTGTGTTGTGGCCCGACTGATAACAAGACGATTCTGATGAGGAATTCCAGCCACCACCAGTGCTGTGGTCACAACCAGTATGACACTGAGACTCAGTGCTGCTGTTCAAACGCTCTGGAGATACAACCTAAAGATTCAGACTGCTGTGAGTCAGCTATATTTGAAAGTCAGAACTTGCCAAATGCAGTTTCATACACATATTAGAAATCTATTTAAAAGCAAACTCTTAGCATTATGTTTTATTTAATTCAACTGCAATAATAATAATGATGGAAAAATGATTACAGTTTTTTTTTCCAGCTGTTCAGAACAATCCTATAATATTTACAATGGCATCAACTCATAAACCACAATGATTACAATACTAATCAGGCAACACTGTGATTCTCATACTGAGTGCATTAAATATTTTAGAAATTTTTGTTATTTTTGTCTGATTTTGAACTCCTGCACAGCCAAACAATAATTAAGGCCTTTACGTATCTGAACATGTAGGATAAGTCACACCCTATTAGTTGTTTTTTTAAATATGCTGAAATGTATACTTTATACTTTTGTTTTGTTTTTTTAAATCAAAAATCTTTGCGCTTTATGTCCACAGGTGTGCAAAAACAGGTAAGAAACAAACCACAATAAATTTAGGATTCTTATTGTGTATGTTCCATTCATTCATACATTGGTCAGCAAAGAGACATATTTTTCCTTTATTAGCCAATATGTGTGCATTTATACATTTTATTTTATTTTTCAGACCATTGAGCTTCAACTCAACTGGTAAGTTAACTGAAGGTTTTACTATTAATATAACTTTATTGTCAAAACTGACAATTATTAATTCATCCTTTGCAGTAAAAATGTGTTTCCACTTTATTTTTATAAGAGCAGTTTACAACATAAGTAATCTCAGGGCACTTTATGTAATTCAGGACATTATATAGAGAGAAACTTAGGTTTATTTTGACATGTCATTTCTATATCACTGTTGGGTTTTTGCCAATGTAGTTGTAGCAGTAGTCTTTGCTACAGTACCTGTGGGTTAACGTCAGCATAGTCCATCAGCAGAGTTAATTGTACTGCTGCACACACACACTACATAAACTCAGAAACTCTAGAAACTGCCAAACAAAGGCTCACAGTATTGGCCACTATGCTGAAGAGATATACCAGAGAAGTAGAGGCCAAGAGAGAAAATGGCATGTTCTCTAAAGACCCATCCAGGGTGTATTCTCAGCTACAAGGGAACAATAGCAAAAGGGCAGATCCACCCAGAGCAGAGACTGAGCAATACAGGAAGAATATCTGGGAGGGAGAGATGTCACATAATACCAATGCCAAGTGGCTGGTGGATCTAAGACCAGACCAGCAAAACATCAGAAAGGCAGACAGCCAACCACGAGCCACCAGGATGAAGAGCTGGACAGCACCAGGAGCTGAACAATCTACAATCCTACTGGCTGAAGAATGCCTGGCTGCACAAATAAATGGACTACTAATAGAGCTGCTAAGTGTGGATATGGATATACTGTAGATTCAGAAGTGGAGTGACCATCAGCCACTTCCTGTACATGGATACTCCAGAAGTGAGTGTGACGTCAACTCACTGATCCACCACACCAGGATATATAGTGAGGACACTGGGATGTCATTCGAACTGGATAAGTGTGGCTGAATGGTCACGAGAGGAAAAATTATCCAGACTGAAGGGGTGGAGTTGCTAGTAGGCAGAATTGTGGATATACAGGACAGCAACAAGTACCTGGGTATCCTACAGGCCAACAGGAACCATGATGAAGATGGAGAGTCAGCAACAGCCAAATACCTCCAAAAGGTAAAATGGCTGCTGAGAAGCCAGCTTAACGGTAGGAATAAGATCCAAGCTATCAATATGTACACCCCATCAGTCATCAGATACAACAGGTGGAATAATAAGCTGGCCACAGGAAGAAATTGATGCCACTGATGTCAAGACATGAAAACTTCTCACAGTGCATGGAGGCCTCCACTAGAAGTCCATCACCCTGAGGCTCTATGAGTAACGGAAAGAGGAAGGGCGAGGATTAGTGAGTGTCAGAGCTACAATCCAGGAGGAAACATGGAGCATCCACAAACACATCAGGAAGATGGCCCCCTGAGATTAGCTTCTCCAAGAGTGCGTCAAGCAGCTGAAGAGAGACGGTGATAAGGAACAGGAGAAGTAACTATCATGGAAGACCAAGCCCCTGCATGGGCTGTACCATCGACAGGGAGAGGAAGTGGCTGACATCAAGAAATCCTAACAGTGGCTAGAAAAAGCTCTGATCATGGCAGCACAAGAACAGGATCCAAGCACCAGATCCATAGAGGCAGGAGTCTACCACAGCCAACAGGACCAAGCTGCAGGCTACACAAAGATGCCCAGCACATATTAGCAAGATGTAAGATGCAAGCGGGGACAGCAAACTGTGATAGGCACAAACAAGTAGCTGGGATAGTGTACAGGAACATCTGTGCTGCACATGGATTAGAAGTCCCCAACTCCCAATGGGAGACACCACAGAAGGTGGTTGAGAACGACAGGGCTAAGGTCATGTGGGACTTCAGGATCCAGACAGACAAGCAGCTGCTAGCTAACCAACCAGACATAGTGGTGATGGACAAGGAACAGAAGACTGCAGTTGTGATAGATGTGCCAATACCAGCGGACAGCAACATCAGAAAGAAGTAGCACGAGAAAACAGAGAAGTACCAGGAGCTGAAGGAACAACTGGAGCATATGTGGAAGGTAAAGTCCAATGTGGTGCCAGTGGTAATAGGAGCATTAGGAGCTGTAATCCTGAAACTGTAAGAGTATCTCCAGCAGATTCCAAGGCCAACATCAGAGGTCTCTGTCCAGAAGAGCGCAGTCCTAGGAACTGCTAAGATACTGCACAGAACCCTCAAACTCCCAGGCCTCTGATGGAGAATATCCTAAGAGGTCTTGAATAACTAGTGATAGATGAGTCACTGGTAAGCTCAAAACAAGTGTAGTAGTAAACTAGTGTTAAACACCACAACTAGACTTGCGTAACTAAAAAAGACAAGCAAAATCGGAAGCCACTTACAAGAAAAGCAATCTATAACACTACTAGAGGTCAAACATAACCAGAGGACCATTATACATTTTTTTGTATTTATCCTAGTTTAACTTTTACTGCATGGAATCTGAATGCACATAATTAATATTTATGTCATTCAGTAGCCTACGCTGTAAAAAAATGAGTGTCCATACTTTGCATTCTACTTTATGGTGGTGTTCATGTGATGTGGACTGTTTTTGTGTTTATTTTTGCCTGTCTTTGTACATCCACAGCACTGAACAAAACACACAGCTCTGTGGGTCGTTATGTTACAATCCACAGGAACATCGCTGCTGTGAGAGAAACCAAAAGCCTCACTGGTTCTGTGCCTCAGGTATCACTGTCTCCATATTTGTTTGCTTGTTTTGATATGTAGCTGTTCTATCTGTCAGTTATTATGTGATAGGACTTACGATCACCATGTGGTACAAACTATGTAGCTTCCAACAAAGCAGTTAGAGCATTTTTTTTTAATCTTGTGTGTATCTGTGTGAAAGCAAAGAACTTCTTTCAAACAAATACTAAACTAAATAAATTAAATCTGAAATAATACCATGGCAGCATAGAAAATTAAGAAACTGAGAAACTGTAGTTATTTTTCTATGTATTTCTGTTCATTTTGAAGTCAATGCCTCAAACAAAGTTCTAAAAGACTGGGACAGAGACATGTTTACCTCTGTACTTCCTTGGTTATATTTTTGATTTTGCAGTGCCCTATCAATTTTCAGTGGGGTTTGTGGGATTGTTCTCAAACCAGTTTATTCTCTTCTGTTACGGAGTCATGCTATTATAAACAATAATTTTACATTTTCTAAGTCTAAAAAGACATCATCTGCATGGCAGCAAGTTCCTCCAATGCCTGTACTTTCTCAGCATTAACAGGGCTTTCATGGTGCAAATTACTCAAACACTGTGCTAGAGAGGTGAATGGTTTGATGCTTTAACTTGAGAAAAAGCAGTATTTCATGCCATAAATAAAGATCAAGTAAATGTAAAAATGTTTTTGTAAGCATTTAACCATTAACAAATACTGCTGAAAATGCATATCACCCCTCTATAATGAAGTGAATGCATATACATTTATGACATCATCTCAAAGAAAAAAAGCAACATGTAGGAGGAAGCAAAGGTAAAGACTGCTATAAACCTGTCAAGAAAGTATCCTGCCAAGTAAAATTTGTCAAAGAGACTTTTTTAGGAAGCTAAATGACTTTTGCACAAAAAGAGGTACAACTGAAACAAGGTTCTGGGTCTTTGTTGTTCTTAGTCCTTAGTTAAGGGTTGTCTTATTTATGATTACCTATGTTTGAGTAGTTATGTTTTGGATTATGTGCTGGAGTTTCTTGTAGGCTATATTTTAGTCCTTGAGTTTCTGTTATCCTGCCTCCCCTGTGTCTTGTTTTCAAGTCTCCATCTCTGTGTTTGGTGTTTAGTTACTTCCTGTTTTACTTTGTTAGTCTCCTGTCTCATATGCGTTGTGTTTAGTTTTGCTTCCCCTCTGTCTCGTTACTTTGATTCTGTTCACCTACAGTGGTGTGAAAAAGTATCTGTTGTTTCTTAGTTTTTTGCATATTTGTCACACTTACATGTTTCAGATCATCAAACACATTTTCATATTAGACAAAGATAACCTGAGTAAATACAAAATGCAGTTTTTAAATGATGATTTCATTTATTAAGGGAAAAAAGTTATCCAAACCTACCTGGCCCTGTGTGAAAAAGTAATTGCCCCCTAAACCTAATAACTGGTTGTTTCACCCTTGGCAGCAAGAACTGCAATCAAGTGTTTGTGATAACTGGCAATGAGTCTTTGACATTGCTGTGGAGGAATTTTGGCCCACTCTTCTTTGCAGAATTGTTTTATTTCAGCCACATTGGAGGGTTTTATATGAACGGCCTGTTTAAGGTCATGTCAAAGCATCTCAATCAGATTTAAGTCCAGACTTTGACTAGGCCACTCCAAAACCTTCATTTTGGGTGTTTTTAGTCATTCAGAGGTGGACT
>VUQS01056702.1:0-10312 GCA_015108495.1 Heterochromis multidens | reverse complement strand
GTTAGGAGCCTCCAGTGAACAGCAGCTGGCTTTAGAAGATAAAGTCCTCGTTTCTTCTTCTCTGGTTTCTAAGTGGATATTTGGAGGTTTATTTTTAAAGAACATCAAAGATAATTTTCTTCTCTGTAAATGAAATCAAAGTCACTCTGAATCTAAACATACATGTTTCCTGTCTGAGTAACACTTTATCATAACTACACACTATGAAACATTAGTGAGGTATTAGTACATACTTCATTCATCATTTATAAAGCATTACTCCTACATTAATATGCATTTGTATGTAATTCATGAACAAAGATATGTTTTCCTCTTCATTAATAAGCTCATATATAACATGTTGAATGACTTTATAAATGACTGATTCACCATTTCTAAATTAAATATTACAACAAGAACAAAGCAGTTACTGAAGAGCTGTTAATGGTTCATAGAATAATTTAGAAAGTCTAAATAAATGATTAACAAAGTATTTAGATGTCATTGATACATGTACTGAGCCAGATATGCACTGATTGTTGGTGAGTGTGTTAATAGAGGTTTGTTGTATCTGTTAGGATGTTTCCTTCTCACTCAATATGTTTCCTTAGTATCATTCAATATGTTATTCAATATTTTACTTAACAGTTCTGTATAATATTCCATATCATCTTAGAGACATGCTCACACACATACATGCTGCACAGGCAGAGTTCACAGAGGTGAGCCATATAAGGGAGAAAATATGTAGGCTGAGAAGAGCTCAGGCACCATCAAGGCAGCTTAACATAAAGAAGGAAGATCAGGAACAGATGTGGGGGGTCCTGGGTCACTATAAGATGGTCGAGCAGCAGAGTTTCTTTGTTCTTTCTGGGCATGAACCAGGAAACCCTTGGCCAAGAAAGATGTCTCAGTGTTGCGATGTATATCAATTGTCACAGTATGAATAAAGAAACTCATCACTACAGTATCACAGTGTGGTTCAGGAGCTGCACTGTAGCAGAGAGGAGGAGGCTTCAGTAGATCATCGACAGCTCAGAAGATCGTCGGCTGCTCTCTGCCCTCCTTACAGGACGTGTTCACCTCCTGCTGCCTCAACAGAGCCAAAAACATCTTAAAGGACCCGTCACATCCTGACTCTCACCTGTTCAACCTGCTGTCCTCTGGAGGGCACCACAGGTCCCTCAAATCAAGGACAAACAGACTCAGAAACAGCTTCTTTTCCAGTGTCTAACAGCACTGACTCCCACCACCACCACCTGCTCTTCTGACTGTGTCAGTGACTGTATGTTTGTTCGTTTCTCGTTACATCTGAAGGTGTAACTGCTCTGCAGTTTTGTTCTACATCATATAATGACAATAAAAGGCTTCTAATTCTAATTCAGGGTTAATTCAGGCAGTTACTAGTTATTTTGTGTGACCTCCTCTAAAGTGAGGACTACATTCCTTATAAAGCATTTCCAAATGAAACTGAAAGGTGAGCAGTACCTCAGGACTCAGACAAGTCTCAGTTATCCACACAACAGAAAAAGGAAACAGACACAACACAAAGTGATACTGAATATACACAAATATTTATTGTAAGATGCAAATATAACCTGCTTCAGGTTTACAAAATAATCAAATGTATTAAAGACCAGAGTCTAAGTTTGTTGGAGGGGTTTAAGTGAGAAGGAGGCACAGAGAGCAATAATGGTGAAAACAGTGGAGAAAAACCCCAAAACAACATCTGTAACATCACGATGAACCTCCAAAGAGCCGGGCTGGAAATCTCACAGGACACTGTTTGAACTCAAGATGCCAGATTTCATTGCACCGCGACCACCGCCCAGGCCAACCAAAGAAAGACTAAATGTAAAAATCCAAGAACAATAACTGCAAACTCTGAACACTGCAGACACAAAGACCTGGTGAAAAAGCACGAAAAGGAACTGAAAGGAACACGATTCAGCGTAAATGACCGATTCCTTCCTGAAATTCTGGAGCGACACAGATGCCTGTTCCCATAAGGAAACACTTCTTTGAAAAGAAAAGAAAAGAAATCTCACATCCAAAATCCGTTTGAGAGAAGTTTAATAGACAAACTACAGGTGAAAGAGCTGGGACCAGATCAGCCTGGCACAGCAATTAGACAGCAGGGTAGTGAAAAAGGGAAGCAGTACATACAAGGACTTTGTTGGAGCTGGTACACCAGAAAGGCCTGGTGAACTGGATGCAATCACTCTAATGCCTTATTTTACTTTCTGTGCTTTTAAAAACAGCAGGGACAGATCCAGCAGGGGCAGATCCAGCATGGACAGATCCAGCATGAACAGATCCATCAGGGACAGATCCAGCATGGACAGATCCAGCAGGGACAGATCCAGCATGAACAGATCCAGCAGGGACAGATCCAGCAGGGACAGATCCAGCATGGACAGATCCAGCATGGATGCTGCTGGACTGAAGAGAAAATTAGCAAACATGAGAAAACCTGGACATACTTGGACAACACCATCAAGTTAGCAATATCAGACAGTGGGCACAGGATTGCAGTGAGGAAACATAATGAGGAGGTGGACAAAAACAGGCATATTTTTTACAAAATAACTGATGGGATGAACATTTGCATGTCTTGTCAGTTAGCTTTGAGTGGGCATGACCAGAAGAACTTGTCTGAAAACCCAGGCCTCTGGGGATGGTGTGTCAGAGAAGCACCTTAAATTCAATTGAGTTTTATTTATATAGCACCAAATCACAACAACAGTCACCTCAAAGCGCTTTATATTGTAAGATAAAGACCCTACAATAATACAGAGAAACCCCAACAATCAGACGACCTCCTACGAGCAAGCACTTGGCGACAGTGTTTTTACAACACTCTGCATTTAATGAGTTATTATTAATCTCTGGCTCTCTTCCACAGAATGTCTGTGTCATCAGATGGCTGCCCCTCCCTGAGCCTGGTTCTGCTGGAGGTTTCTTCCTGTTAAAAGGGAGTTTTTCCTTCCCACTGTCACCAAGTGCTTGCTCATAGGGGATCGTCTGATTGTTGTGGTTTTCTCTTCTCTCTGTATTATTGTAGGGTCTTTACCCTACAATATAAAGCGCTTTGAGGCGACTGTTGTTGTGATTTGGCGCTATATAAATAAAATTGAATTGAATTGAACAGTGGGAAGGAAAAACTCCCTTTTCACAGGAAGAAACCTCTGGCAGAACCAGACTCAGGGAGGGGCAGCCATCTGCGGGTAAAACAGCTACCGTCTTTACAGACCCCTCAAAGATGGTCCAAAACGAGCTGCTGGACTTCATATTGTTGGTGTTACATTTTGGAGGAAGTGACGATAGTTGATTTTATCACCATTCCAGCAGACGAGGTGACTGACATTTCCACCCACTGCCAAAGTTTTTTTCCCAAACTTGGTGGATTTTCAGTGTTTTTCTCTGTTATGGAAAATTTATTACGTTTCCATTTAGGTGGAATGTTTAAATTCTTGTGTAGAGGTTTAGATGTGAAGGGAGGATGGAAAGCGGTACCTTTGTGACCTTTAAGCCTTTTGTATATGTGAAACCAGAAGGGTTAAAGGTTAACAAAGACCTCGCTGGGAGAAGCACAACAGCAAAGGTCACTTTGACCTTAAAAGGGGGAAGCAGTGTATCTAGAGTTAAACAAATTCTTTAGGGAAGGAGGTTTTATGGACCAGGTGTGGAGGAGACTGTGGGATTGTTTAACTGAAGTATAAACAGAAGATGAAATTTACCATGTGGCCTGTTTGGGGTTTGTATAAAGACTGCAGTGAACATGGGCTCAGCAGAGCACTTTGACAGTGACATCGTCTCTGCTTGCTTCATGCATGGAAATAAAGAATGTTGATTACAGATGACCGCTCTTGTGGACTTTGTTAATTTAAAATTTCCACTACCTCTCCAAGTCACCCAAACAAACTGCTATTTTTGACCAGGTAGTTGACCACAGACTCCCCAGAGCCTCTTCAGGATGGTGTAATATCCATGATTGAACATTTCTTTCAAAGTAAAAATCAAAGTTATTATAGAATACATTACAATTATATTGGTTTCAGTGAAATCTAAGAGAAGGTTATTTGGATTTGGATGATAATGTGACTAAAGTTCTTTTTAAACACTCTGTATTATACACTTAGTCTCAGGTGACACTCAGATCAACTTCTGGAAGATTGACCAGAGTCAGATTAAACTATCTAAAACAAGTGAACAGCATAACTAAACTCTATTGCATCCAGCATAGGAATGTAATATGAAATTAATATGAACGGATATCTGATTGGTTGCAAGTTAGCAACTTAGACGTTATTAGTTATTAGTTATTTGACCAGGTCCTCCTTTTCCTTCTGTGTGAGGACGGTCCATCTGAGCAGCAGAGCAGCAGAGCCACAAAGACTGGGTACAGAGGTAAGCCTGCGATGGTGTGATGCTGGTACTGCTCAGAGTTTCCCTGTTAACCAGTTTGCCTGGTGGTATTTAACTAGAAAAACAAACAAACAAACAACAAGAAAATGAACAGAGCTGTTCAAATGATGCAGGAGGTGGTCAGTCATTAATATCTAAGTTTCTATTCATGTTCATTCATTAGGTTTCAGGTTAATGAAGAGCTGTCTCAAGCTTCTGTGGCCATCTCCAATCATATTCAGTCATGTGACAGCTGACATTTCAAAACCAAATAATTCCACGTTTGAAAGGTTCATGTTTATAAAGCTGTTTCTGTTCATGTTGTTTAGTTGATTATCAATTAATGAATGGGTCAATCACCATCTTTTATGTACAGGTAGTGTTTATGTTCTATTATTAATGTGATTTTATGCATTATTAATATTTATGATCAAAACAAAGTGTTTTCCAAGGTGTTATTTGCTGCTTTTTTCCATGCTAGAATAAAATCATTTTTAATTGAATTCCTGAGCAGTAGTGTGTGTTTGGATATCTTCATACTGAGATGGAAAATCTTTCAGCAACTGCCACTATTTGAATTTCCCATGACGGAGAAATGTGACCCAGAGCTCCTCCTGCTGTAGGTGTGCTGAAGGAAACCCAAATACAAAATCATGGCTGCAGAGAGTTGAATTTTATTTTGACCTATAAAAACATTCCCAAAGCTTCAAAACTTGACCTGCTGTCAGTTTGGCAAAACTTTTAAACATTTATTTCAAAGATTAAAGCAGACTTTCAACCTTTCAAAGCTTCTTCTTCAGATTCTTGGCAGGATGTTCATCCCGTTCACAGCGCCTGAACAAAACCACGTGTGACTAAAAGCAGAGCTTTGTTAGTATGTGGGGTGTAACGGCCTTTTATTGTGAAGGTTCAGACAGGAAGTTGCTCGGGATTTTGTGTCTAACTTTAGAGGAGAAGGAAGTAAAGTTGTGTTGGTGCGTCAGCAGCTGCAGGGTAACGGGCTGAGGAGCAGATTTAACGGAACTTTCTGGATGAAGATGCTGCTGATGTTCCTGCTCCTCTTTCTCGGTAAGAAAGCTGCTCTGATCCTCTTTAAACACACACACACTCACACAGGTGTGTGTGTGTGTGAGTGTGTGTAAAGCAGAAAAAGTCTGTAACATGACTTTACTGTATAAAACCAGCATCCCTGCGTGCAGAGCGGGGTTCCAGTTTATCTGCAGAGACACAAACATTTAGTCCCGGAATTTGACTCCAGCCACTCAGAAAGACCCTGTGCGTGATTTAGGGCTGTCACCATGTAAGGTTTCCTCTGCGGGACCCAAATAAGTCACTTTAATGATGTTTCGGGGTCTGGACTGAACACTGTGTGTTTGGTATGAGGCCAACCAAAGAAAGACTAAATGTGAAATTAGAATTTCATTTCACAGGTGCAGGCAGCGGCGGCTGGTGCTCATTTTTATTTGATTTGGGTTAGGGTTGTCTGAATGGGATAAGCAGTGCATTGGCATAATGAAGTTAACTGCAGTCACATGAAACTGCTGTAGAAAAAGAGTGTGTGTTATGGAATTTATCCCAAATGTTACAGCAGCTTAAATAATGTAGAAAAGTTCAAAACAAACTAGCCATGCAGTACAGTACAGAAGAGTGGCTGTCAGGAAGCCCTCACTGACAGCCACCATGTACAAACTCTTTCTGTCTTATATACTATATTTCCATCCATGTTTGCATGTTTCATAAATAGCTGCACCTATAGATGGAAATAAACAGCAGATCATGCAGAGGAAGTATTTTATTTGGGAGTTTGTTCCAAACACATTCTTTTCTTTTAATGGTTGAATGTTAGCTGCTCGTTGTTCCTGGTATTCTGTGTCTGTAAAAGCACCAGATGTCCAAGCTGAACATGAAAAGTGAAAGCAGGCTACAACCTATTCCAAAGACTTGAACTGAATCTTTTAGCTGTTCGCCAAGTCATGTGTACACAATCAGCAATCTTCTGTTGATCAGAAGTCTGAAGAACATCTAAGTGTCTGGGCTACAATCTGCTGGTCATCTGAGGAAGAAGAGTGCAGACTGAGTTTTCTACAGAATGTAGCTATGAAGAAATCTCTTCTTTATTTCAACAGCCTGAGAAGATGAGTTTTCACCTTTCACCTCAGTGTTGTTCAGACATCTAGTCTTCATTAACCTCGCTGTCTTTAAACATCCTTTCATTTTGCTTTTGTTGGACGGGAAGAATCCATGTTTGAATAATTATCATGTGATTGATGTTGTTGTGTCCATTATGAGGACACTGGAACAGTTAATCTGTGTTTCTGTTTGTCTCCTTCCAGTTTCCCAGCATGCACTGGCTGTGGTGGTGGAGTTTTATGAGGGGCCAACGTCTGTCCTGCTGCCTTGCAAGCACTCAGGTTTTATACCTGAGGACGACCCCACAGTGATGTGGACTCGCAATGATCTCGATCCCAAATCTGTCCACCTATGCAGGAGATAACCTTAGAGGGCAAAACCAGTGTTACAGCGGGCGCACATCAATGAGGCCTGATGCTCTGGATACCTCAGACTTCAGCCTCACTCTGAAAAACCCCCAACCGACTGACAACGGCAACTACACCTGCTCCATCAGTGATGGAAGAGAAGAACTGAAACTGAGTGACATCCAGCTGCAGGTCAAAGGTCAGCAACAAGCCAGAAAAGCTTCTGTAATTACAAGTCAAAGATCAGTGCAGTAGACAAAGGTCAGAGGTTTAAACCAAAGGGTAGTAATTCTCAAAGTGCTGAAACCCTTATGAAGTAGCAGCAACATTTCTAAACTTAACCTCACTGGAAACATTAAAACATGAGCACCAAAGCAGAAGAAAATAGGATCTAGGGACTCGACAGGGACTCGACAGGGACTCGATAAGGACTCGACAGGGACTCGACGGGGACTGACGTAAAGCAACAACAGAACATTCATGAGAACGTGAACTTTTGTCCAGTTAGTCCTGATGGGAATAAGACTCAGGCTGGGAACCACTGTCTGTCTTGGGATGTGTACATGTCAGTATTAGTGTGATTAGTAATGATTTTATGTCAGGTGTGTTTCCCATATTCTGCTGCTTGTGTATGATTAGGCTTCTAATGAATGTAGCAGCGTCCCTACAAACAACATTTGGTTGGGGAGGCGTCGGGGTGACGTCCTCTATCGTCTCCTACGTGTGTTTAATGTTTCAAATTCCATAATGCAGAAGTAAAAACGTAAGACCGGCTTTCATCACAGCAGTGTTAAAAAACAATGCTGTAGATTTACGTTCTAAAAACTTCACCTTTGATGAGGAATATGTGTTTAGTTATTTAGTATCCACCTGCTGGTAATGTTGCAGATTATCTACAGGATGAAAAAATGTACCGTTAGTACTGTGTCATGTGTTTGTATGGATTTCATAGAACTCAGTTTAGTTATCATTGAAAACAAAAAGAGCCGGACAATAGTACTGTGTAGAGTCAGAGGTCAGTAACACAGGTACTCAGATCTCACAGTAAGTCACTGCTATGATTACTTTAAGTATTGTTGCTGCTGCTTCTACAGGTAATATTGTGGTTTATTGTCCTCTCAGACCAGCAGGTGGAGGTGGAGGTGGAGGAAGGGTCAGAGTCTGTTATCCTGCCCTGCAAAACAACACCTGACCTGCCTGAGGACACCAGAGTGGAGTGGACTCACTCTGACCTAGAACTGGTTCATGTGTATCCAAACAGAAGTGACCACCTTCAGAAACAGGACGGACTTTACAGAGACCGAACAGCAATGAATGAAGACCTGCTGAGAACTGGAGACCTCAGTCTGACCCTGAAACACCCCACAGAGAGAGACACAGGAGGATACATCTGCACCATCTACAGGGACAAAGACATCCTGAGACAGAAAGTAGTGCTGCAGGTCAAAGGTCAGAGATGTAGCTAAAGACCAAAGGTCAATGCAGGAGATTAAGGTCAGAGTTCAAAGGTCATGTTATTGTTTTATGTTTCTCCACAGAACCATTTCCATCCTGGGCCACAGCTCTCCTGGTTTTCCTGGTTCTTGTTCTTTGTGTTTCTGGAGGTCTTTTATTTCATTTCTGGCACTATTTGATGTCAGGTGAGTCTCTCCTACTACACTACCCATAATGCCATGTGTACAAGCTGTTCTTCTTCTGTGGTGGTAAACAGCAGGCTGACATGGAAACATGTGCTGACAGTAAATGTTGCAGCAGCTTCAGTAAATGTTCCTCCTTGAGTTGTGCTCAGTCATGTGGTGGAGAGCTTCAGATGTTCAGAGCAGACACATGAGATCTTCATGGTTTCTGTGCTGATGTGTGTGAGACATGGCCGACTGTGGAGGCTCAGTCTGTCTGTTCTTCTGCTCTTCATCCAACATGTCTGCAGCACTTTGACTAGTTACCAAAGAACGAGTCAGGAACACATCAGGAACAAACTGAGAGTCTAACGCTGGTGTTTAAACCCGTCTCTAAAACACTGGTGCTTTTACTCTCCTCTCTGGGGGATTGCAAAGATGGCGCTCTGACCAGAGATGGGAGGAGCTCTGCAAACGTCGCTGTTTCTGTTTTGTGTAGAAAGTGAATGAAACAACTTCTTTTTATTGAGCGTGACAGTTGTGCTGTACAGCTACAGCTACTTTAAAAAGTCCCTAACAGCACTCTCACTCAGTGTGAAGAGTAACACCTTAAAGCCAGCAGAGGACCTGTGTGCAGAAGACAGGAAGAGTCACACCATCTACAGTCTGTACGGTTCAACATGTGGACGCAAGTAGGGAAGTCATGGTGCGTTTAGGGTCACCTTTAAAACTCATTCATCTATTCTCCAAAAGCCACAAAGGTGGTTTAAAAGGCTTTTTTTAATTTTCCCTCATTGACATAAACACATCTGTCATCACTTTCTTCTTCTTCTGATGCATCATTTTAAATAAGTCTGCTAAAGTCATAACAATAAAACAGGTTTTAAAATTCTTTATTTTTTGTTTTCACCAAACGCCACAAACTTTTTGTTTAACACATCGATCCTTAGTGAGATACACAACATATACATTACTATATAGGCATATATGTTTAATAATATTATGTTGTTGTCATCATGCTCCACCATATTTTAATCAAAATGTCTTTGTGAAGAAGACAAACTAGTTTTCCTCGTTAATGTAACCTTTAGATGAGTCATATCCATTATGATATACAGTGATATATAGATCATATGTAGGTATATGGTTACAACTGCATTTAAAAATTACTGTTATCAACAAACGTTACACAAAGTGTGAATAAAAACTGAATACAGTGATTTGCAAATCTCATAAACAAATTCTGTTCTGTTCATGATAGAAAACATATAAAAAGTTAAAACTGAGGAAATGTACCATCCATGCATCCACCCATCCATCCATCCATCCACCCATCCATCCACCCATTAATCCATCCATCCACCCATCCATGCATCCACCCATTAATCCATCCATCCATCCATCCATCCATCCATCCACCCATCCATGCATCCACCCATCCATCCATCCATCCATCCATCCATCCACCCATTAATCCATCCATCCACCCATCCATCCATCCACCCATTAATCCACCCATCCATCCACCCACCCATCCATCCATCCACCCATCCATCCACCCACCCAGTAATCCATCCACCCATCCATCCACCCATCCATCCACCCATTAATCAATCCATCCACCCATCCATCCATCCATCCATCCATCCACCCATTAATCTATCGACCCATCGATCCACCCACCCATCCACCCACCCATTAATCAATCCATCCATCCATCCACCCATTAATCCATCCACCCATCCATGCATCCACCCATCCATCCACCCATCAATCCATCCACCCATTAATCCATCCACCATTAATCATCCATCCATCCACCCATTAATCTAT
>VUQS01056699.1:0-12428 GCA_015108495.1 Heterochromis multidens | reverse complement strand
GGCTAACAAAGGCTAACAGAGCTAACAGCAGCTAACAGAGGCTAACAAAGGCTAACACCAGCTAAGAGAGGCTAACAGAGGCTAACAGCAGCTAACAAAGGCTAACAAAGGCTAACACCAGGTAAGAGAGGCTAACAGCAGCTAACAAAGGCTAACACCAGGTAAGAGAGGCTAACAGAGGCTAACAGCAGCTAACAGAGGTTAACAGAGGCTAACAGCAGCTAACACAGGCTAACAGAGGCTAACAGCTGCTAACAGAGGCTAACAAAGGCTAACAGCAGCTAACAGAGGCTAACAAAGGCTAACAGCAGCTAACAGAGGTTAACAGAGGCTAACAAAGGCTAACAGCAGCTAACACAGGCTAACAGAGGCTAACAAAGGCTAACAGCAGCTAACAGAGGTTAACAGAGGCTAACAGCAGCTAACAGAGGTTAACAGAGGCTAACAGAGGTTAACAGAGGCTAACAGCAGCTAACAAGTGTTAGTGCAACAAATAAGTGTTAATATTATTCAAATATGTTAACATATAGTGTGTACAAAAATGTTTCATTCAATTCAATTCTGTTTTATTTATTTAGCACCAAATCACACCAATAGTCGCCTCAAGGTGTTTTATACTGTAAGGTAAAGGCCCTACAATAATACAGAGAAAACCCAACAATCAGACGACCCCCTATGAACCAGCACTTGGCAATAGTGGGAATGAAAAACTCCCTTTTAACAGGAAGAAACCTCTGGCAGAACCAGGCTCAGGGAGGGGCAGCCATCTGCTGTGACCGGTTGGGGGTGAGGGGAGGAAGACAGGACAAAAAAACTCCAGTGCATTCTGGCAGCATTACACTTGTTGTCAGGACATGCTTGCATTCTATATACTGGTTAATTAAAAGTATTGAGAGGCAGATATTGTTCATTTTGCTTTTTTTTATATGATTATCTGACATACATGAAATACACAGGCTGAACCTTTAACCTTCAACAGAGAGATATTGTATGTGCTTTCTTTTTACTTGCATTTATTTTACTTCTCATACAGGTCTGCTGAAGCAGATGAGTCTATCAAAAGAATCAGTGAAGAAAGAAGAAAACCAGGGAGAGAAGCTGAAGACTTTGTTAAGTTGTGGTGGAAACTCACTTGATAACTATGACAGATTTGTTGTTGTTGTAAATAAGAGCTGTCCAGAGCAAGTTCACTATCTTCAGTTTATGACTAAGTTGAAACTGTTCTGTGTGTTAGACTTTGACCCCAATTCTGCTGCTTCAGGTGGATTGTGTCACTCATACAGAGAGTCAAGGGTGGCTAACCTGCATACACCACCACAATTTCAAGGACAGACCGAGTCAGTGATAAAGAACCTCAACCTCTACAAACAGACCAGCTGGGTCTTCTGTAATGGCCGGCATGACCTCAACAGTGAGTCAAACCTGGAGCTGGATTATAAGAACTGGCTCAGGAAATCCTGCAGAGATGTAGAACAGCTGGTTTCGTTCATCTGCAACCCTGAAGTTCTCCTCCATGGAAGATATCTGATCATCTTCCTCCTACTTTCACCTGTGGACACTGAGAAAGACCCAGTCTTTGATATCTACAAGTCGTTCATAAAGCACACTGAGGAGGAAAACATCATCAGTGTATGTGAGTCTCAGAGCACATATCTGAAATGGAGGGAGCTGATCAAGGAAAAGTGTGACTTTGACATTGAGCGTCTGTCCATAAATGAACTCACCCTGAGTGAGATCAATGGCACCATAATGGCGATGGGACCATTCAGTCAGTCAGTTGGAAGGTTGCTTCCCTCTCCTGGTTCCAGTGCTGTCGTCCTGACACAGAGGGATGAAGATTTATTGACAGCTCTAGATGTTTTGTGTATAAATCAATGTGAAAATGTTTACGATGAAAACAGTTCAGAGTTTCATGAATTCAGAATCAGCGTTGAAGAGGAATTCTACAGAGGAGGCAAAGTGAAATGGTGGAACTTCTACTTCTGCGACAAAGACAAAGAGAAGCCGTTTATCAAGAGAGACAAGTATGAAAACGTGAAGAAGATGATCAGATCTCAAGGGAGAGATTCAAACGACATGTGTGTTCTGCTCAAACTGTTTCACCATCCTGGCTGTGGCGGCACCACCTTAGCAATGCATATGATGTGGGACCTCCGTCAAGAATTCAGATGTGCTGTGCTGAAAGACAACTCCATACCCAAAACAGAAGTTGCCATCCAAGTTATTAAACTCATGAAACTTGAAAGTGAGAAACCGTCTCCAGTTCTGCTGTTAGTCGATGATTCAAAAGAAATAGAGAATACCTATGAACTTGTGACCTGCATACGAAAAGCTGCAGTAGACGAAAACTTAAATGTAAGTGTGGGTGATGCACCAAACTGCAAAGTCATCATTCTTAACTGTGTTCGTTCCCACAGTCCAAAGGAGCAATACAGACAGCACAATCAAACACAAAACCAGTTTATAACTGCTTCTCTGACCCCACAAGAGCAGAAAGATTTTGAAAAGAAACTCAAAGAGCTTGAAGAAACTCACAAAAAACCTGAAAACTTTTACACCTTCATGATACTGAAGAGCAACTTTGATCAGAAATACATTGATGACCTTGCTCATAACACACTGGAGAACTTTGATTTCAGCACAAAGGAGTCACAGCTGTTTGCCTTTCTAGCCTTACTGAACACATATGTGGCAGAATCAGAAATCGCTGTCTCTCTCTGTGAGGATCTTTTTGGGATGAAAGTGATTCACTGGCCAGAGGACAGTCTTATGGAAAGAATGAAGCAATATTCAAACCTTCTCATCATAGACAGAGTTGAAGAATGGGGTGGATACAAAGGACTCCGGACACTTCATCACACCATAGCATCTGCCTGTCTGGCTGAGTTGGAGAGAAGCTGCTACAAGAGAGTCAGCGATATCACTATACAGATGCTCCATTATGACCTGTTCTTCAGCGCTGGAGTCATTAAACACAGACTGATGCTCTCAGTTCAACGAATGTTGATTGAAAGGCAACGCAAGAAAGATGGAGATGAGAGAGAACCATTTTCTCCTCTCATACACAAAATCCACAACCAGCAGGGGAGACAAACTGTTCAAGAAATCTTTGTGAAAGCCTCATCCAGATTTGTAACAAGTGCATCTATTCCTCAGGCACTGGCGAGATATTTGTACATCAATGAGCGCGACTTCCCCGAGGCTCTGAAGTGGGCAGAGAAAGCCAAGGACATTAAAGAAAATCCTTACACCTTTGACACAATCGGACAAATTCACAAAAGCAATTTAAAGTCGAACATGGACAGAGAAAAGCAGGAGAAATCACACAACCCAGAAGACTTGCACACAAACATTAAAATAGCCATCAATGGTATGAAAGCTTTCCAAAGAGCTCAAGAGCTGGCAGATCTTGCAGATGAACCACAAGAGGAAACACCTGACGATGACTCAGAGGACTACCCCAGGAAGTCATACAATGTTTACGGGTATGTGAGCATGCTAGAAATTGCTTTCCTGGTCTTTGAGATACTGGGCAGGTTGCCTTTCTTTGAGGAACGCAACCCCATGAAGAAAAAGTACCTGCAGAGTTTCCTTAGGGGAACATTTAGGATCACAAGTGTCCACAAAGAGGAAAGTGAGATCAACAACAGGTATGTTGAGATCATCAACGAACACGAGAGGTTTCTTGTTAAACTGAAATCTGAAGTCAAAGAAATATTTGATACCCTTGACTGCTACTTTGCCTACATAAAAGTGAACTCTGAATTTGATGCAATGAACCACAGAAAAGTCTGTGAACATTTTAAGAAGTATGTGCAGCTTTTCTGTACGACGCCAGAAGAAATGAAAAAAGAAAAAGAAAACAAATCCAACCTCAATTTGAAAATGGATATTGAGGAACGCAAACTGTTTCTTGAGAAGGACCAAGCCGACACCTTCTCAGGAATACTTCAGCATTTGGACAAACCTGCTGAAGAGATGGAGAAGATCACAGAATGTTATGCATTTCTACAGAAAGCTGTCAATCAAAAACAAAATGTACAAATGAAAATTAATTACATCTTATCAAACATTGTTCTTTACCATCTGAAACCAAAATCCAAACATCTAAAGAATTACAGATTCCTTTCTTCTCTCCTTTTGGAAACTCTGCAGGATATAGGACTTTGGCATGCCCTTCCAGACCCTTACTACCTGGCTCTGCTTTTATTCTGGCCAAGTCCTAATGAGGAAAACACAGAAATCGGGAAATATGTAACAGCCATTCGAAAGTCTTCCCACAAGCACCTGTCCAAGTTATTGCATAAGAGAAGCACCATTGCTTACTTTTACTTAACAAAAGAGGAAGGACTAAAGAGGCTTGTCTCCAAACCCACACTAGATGAGAGTTTTTTGCCTAAGATGCCTCGTGATACCTTGGCACAACTTTGGAGGAATGGAGACATATTTAAGGAAAAAGCAATCATCAGCCGCCTTCACAGGGTCGGTGGAACCATTGAGCAAGGAGAGGTGTACGCAAACTACGGTAAACAGAAAATCCTGGTGCGTCCAGCTCGAATTAGTGGAATCAGAAGTGGCTTCAGCACAGAAAAAGTGTCTTTCTACATTGGATTTGCCATTAACGGACCAATTGCATATGATATTAAGTATGAAAACTAGGAAGGAGACATTAACGGTGCAACAAGTGAGCCAAGAAACTGAAGTGAAATAGGATTAGCAGCCAAATAATTATTCTTAAAAAAGCACCTCGTAAAAGAACATCTAGGAAAAGAAAAGTTGTAAAGGTAAACTAACACTGATGTAGTACATTTCTAGACTATATGTATATATTTGTATATTAATTTAGTCTGTTGATACACTTCAAGGCTTTGTAATTGACATGTATACTCTGAGATATTGTTTTAGATTCTTCTGGTTCTGCTGTGGATGTCGTGGTAACAGCAGGGACCGTGAAATATTGACTGGTCACTTAGGACAGCACTATGTAAATATGTAAGAAACATAAAGTTATTGCTTTTCATTTGAAAAACATTGTAATTTTAATCAGTTTTTTGTGTTTTGAGACAATTATTGTGAAAAAAAAATGTGGCTGTTTTTTATATTGATAAATGTTTTCTCAGCTCTGGATATTAAAATATATGAATGTGTATTTTTATAAGTTATTTCAGAATCTGAATTTATAGGTAAACAACAAATGTCAGGTCTTGCATATGATCATAATTTAGGAGGTTGTTGTTGAAACTCGAACATCTTGATTGATGGATATATGCTCTTGGACTCGGGCCTCTGACTTTGCAGTGATAAATGTTATAAACTCCTCAGTTTAGATCAGGTTTATGTTCCTCTTGAAACCCAAAGAAATGAAATCAACACATGAATGTTTATTTTAAACATTTCTGTTTTTCACATCTATATTCAGCAGAAGTCCTGGACTCCTTCAGAGCTCGTAGTATCTGTATAATTTTGGCCTCATAAAATGAGGAAAATCTTTGCTTTTGACATGATTCATATTTACATTTCTGATTTTAGTAAATAAAGTTTTTTCAGGAAATGCATTCAGGCTCTGTTTTAAATATTGCCTCCTCCTTCCACCAGAACATATTGTGTACACTCTAAAGTCAGAATGTGTGATTTGTAATGACAAATGTTTATTACTGCATTATTCCTACTCAGTGTTTTAACCCTCTGGGGTCTGACTCATTATAGGTGGCAGTACTAACGCTAAGCGTATATTTTGGAGATGGAAAGAAAATCTGACTTTTTCGGACAGTTAGAATGTTTATTTTCTTTGGTCCCTGATTGCCAAGAATCAGGAGAAAAGTTGAACAGAAACAGAAGATACAGATTCTGACTGTTACTGTTGGGGTCATCACTGATGACAACTTAGACCTCAGAGGGTTAAAGACACATGAGCGTTATGCTCATTTGTCACTTCATTAGGTACACCCATTCAACTGCTTGTTAAGACTAATACTGTATATGACTGCACGAGGACTTTATAGTATACAGCTTAAGGCTGACCCAAATTGCAGCTTTTATCACATGCTATGGGAATGTTCACTTGTTGGGAAATGGTTAAAGAAAATCTGTCTGCAGTATTACATATTTCTGTTCCACTTTCCCTGATCTGTTTTGATTTTATTTGCACCACCTGCAGCTGCATCAGGCCCAGAAATGTGTGTTCTTAGCTGGTTTGACAGCTGCTAAAAAGTTGGTCACTGCAACCCTTTTTGGGTACATATGGTGTTAAAGAGAAATGGGTTTCTATTAGCCAATTTTTTTTTACCACTTTTCTACTTTTGACTCTGTTGTTGCTGTGACTCTGTCTCTGAACATCTCACATCACACTACAGACGAACACATAATAAAACTCCACTTTTCTTTTGTATTAATGATAATTCTAACAGTGAGATGGTTAAAAATGAAACAAGCAAACACAGTGTGTTCGACTCAGGATTCAGTTTATTAAATGTTTGACACAGAGGAGAGTAAAGTGTCCAACAGGTGTTACAGACATACTATCAGTGCATTTTCAAAGCAGGACTGTTTCACAGCTGGAAACACAAGCTCTGACAATCTTCAGCATGATCAACATGAACACTAAGATTAACAGAGACTCTGATCACAGATTAAATGGACTGGTTTAGGATTTGGGGGACAGACGTGGTCTGGTCTGTGCACATACCCAACCTGAAAAATAAAAACCATCCACTGCTTCCCGAGCACTACATCAGACTTAAGTTTCAAAAGAAGAGTAAATATATTCCCCAGAATAAATGAAGCCCCGTGTTTAATCATTTTTAAATGAATCAAAAGATATTTAAGCTTTTCCATTTCCCACAATAATGATTACGACAAGTTAAACATGTTACAGTTACACACACGAGCTAATGACCAAGGAGGAAATATTTCTGATATCCATTATATTGATATCTTAATGTAACTTACAGAATCCAGTTTGAAAGAAGCCCAGTTTACCTCATTAACATTAAACAACATGACACTTTAAAGCAGCGGTTTTCAATCTCTTTAAACCCAAACAACAACTGTGTTCATATCTGTGAGGTTTCCTCTGCTTTACAATTACCTCAGCAGCTTATTGTAAAGTAACTTGCCCCCATCTTGTTATCCTTGACTTTCACATGGTCAGATTTTTCAGAGAGGACGTTTTGGTTTCTCAGCACTAGTTTAGCTTGATTACCACTGCCAGAAGATTTTTAAGGATTTACTCAGGGATGGAATTCGCCCCTGTATGTGAAATGAGTGCATACAAGGTACTGACAGTAAATGGACAATTCATTAATACATTTTTGTTCAGGTGTATTTTTGAATAATAATGGTTGTCATAAAACCCCACAGCACAGCTCTGGAGAACCACTGCTCTAAAGCAAAGTCAGATTATACATCAAGCTGTCTCAAAATCTCTCACACATCATTAACCATAACATTTAAGAAAAAATACACAAAAAACATAAAACCAAGTAAAATAAATCATTTCTACACCCAGTTTAATCAGATTAGAGTTTAATCTTAAAACTACAAACTAAACAAATAAATGGAGAGAACAAAAGTGTGAAGAATCCCAAAAATGACAGCCAGTGATCATATTGTGAAGTCTGAGTTCACATTTTATTGTTGGATTAGTTTATAGAAGCACAAACCTGAGAAGCAGGCAGTGTGGAAAAAAGTCAATGATATTCATGTGGAAAAACTACATCATGATACTTTCCACATGACCAGTCTGTCACTGGTTTTACTCTACTGGACACAAAGCCATAGAGTTATCAGGATTTCCAATCCAAAAAGCCGGGTAAACAGGCTCAGTGAATTTGTTGTGGAAGGTGTGAATGTGAGTCAGTTTGTTTGAAAGCACCTGATAAAAAGACAGAGTGCCAGCAGGCCAGTTTAGATATACCCCAACACGGTTCCACCCAGTAGGGCTCACAGCAGAGGGGTCACTTTTTTTATTATCATGCCATGTAGTTAAAGCAGTGCTGTAGTCACTTTCTGTCTGTGGCACAGCCCAGTGACCAAAGTACCAGGAAAAAGCATTATATCCAAGTGCAGCGACAGCTTCCTCTCCTTTCCTGCTGATTTTTTTATATGCAGCCCCAAGACCAAGCCTTTCATTATAACAGTCACTCCATTCCACCTCCCAGTAATGGTGGCCCGTCAGCCCCTCCCTGCACAGCACCTGAGGAACCTTATCAAACCTCTCAGGTCGATACGGGTAACTTTGATCTTCTCCCTTTGTCACCTTCTTGTTGTCATCAGACAGAGTGAGGCTGAGATGTACTGTGTTTGGGTCCAGGCTGAGATCACAGGCATCTGATGGAGAGAACAAAAAAGACATATTTAAAGTCATCTTTAACAGCATCACAAACTCATGACATCATGACCCATATCTGCTTTGCATGCGGACATTAAAATACGGCCCTCACACCATAATTTTATTTACTCTCCACTGTTTTACCAGAAAGTCCCACTGAGATCAAAAGTGTCTTTTACAAGAGAGACCTGGCTGGGGAAGTATTAATATTCAGATATTACCATACCATTGTTTTATAAATTTGTTCTGCTGCGCTTATTTTTTAACAGCGTCACATTAAGGAGGATGTAAACTTTAAGAACTTCCTCCTCTGTTCAGGACAGAAGATCATCAGTCTGGTTTCTAGAGGATTTATTGACTGAAAGTAAGGAGGACTTACACCAGATGAAATCTCTTCTGTCTGTTATGTTCTCCACAGCAGTGATGTCAGGCTTTGAAAAATCCTCAGAGACTATAAAGCCATCTTTGTAGTGGTAGATAGTCGCTCCTTGGTACTTCTCATTAGCAATGGCTGCCACGAGGAAATGGACTCTGCTGCTGTTCTTCAGGGGTTTGCTAATATCATGGAAATCTCTGGCTTTTTCTCTCATTTTGGTCAGCCCTTCATCTGACCAGTACCATGGTTTAGAGACACTGACTTCCTTAACTCGTGGCCCCTGGTCCAAATGAAACTGATCCACGTATTCTGCTAACTGATGAATGTAGGGATCAGCATTTTCCACCGAGGTGAAAACAAAGCACAGAGCATGCTCCACACCTGGAGTAAGAACCTCTCGATCCAGCTCAGACTGACCTGGAACAATCTTTGGTTCCTCCATCATCTCTACACAGGAACACATGACAGTGATTTCTCTCCCTTTGTTTTCCATCCACCTGCTTAGTTTGTCATGACTGAATGGTGAGCTCTGCCTGTCTTCAAAGACTTTTATCAATGAGCTTTCGTCTTCTTTTCCTTCTCTGATGAGGGGAAGTTTTTCTGCCATGATATGTTGGAGTGCAGATATGTAATATTTGACCAACTTTTGGAAACTGCTCACCATGTCATGCATTTGAGGAATGTGTTTCACCACATTCTCCTCCAGGGCATCATTGCATTTCATCACAATCTGGTTTAAGTCATCTAGAACATTCTCAACCTTTCTTATTAAGCCAATACTGAGCCCACACACCTGAGGAACCTTTGCAAGTAACTCTGTCTTCTGAGCAGGACTGAAATCTAAATCTTTCAGTGGCATCAGCCAGACCTTCATGGGAACAGCATCCTTTCCCTCCTCTCCCAGCAGCTTTGGGAGCTGTACATAGGTCTTCACTGCGTCTGTGAATGATGCAGGGTTTTTTTCCAGAAGGAAATCGCCGTAGAATTTGCAGGAGAACGTTTCAGTGAGTTTTTTCTCTTCATCAGTCAGCTTGAGACTAGCACTCCCCTCAATATCCACTGAAGGAATTTTCTTGATCACTGCTTCCATTCTTCCCTGGATGTCCTGAACTTTGCTAGCGTCTAACTTCTCACTGTCAAACACAAAGAAAGCATTTGCCCCATAAATGATCCCTGTGACTACATGTGTCGCTAAGCCCTTCTCAACAGCCTCAGTTGGTTGTATCTTCTTGGTTCCCAGATTGGTCCTCAGCTGTTTGAAGTGGGTGGTTGCTTTGTACTGCAGGGTCACTCTGCTCTGATTGTGGAATTTCTTCTGATCATTCAGATACTTGGCAGATCCTCCAGCTTCAATGAGACCACCCAAGAAACTGATCTTCAGAGAAGCTTCAACATCCAGCAGGAAAGATTTTTCATCAGTGGAGTCGCTTGCAGAGATTTCAAATGTGCTCATGTGCTGAGAGCTCACTACAGTGTTCTCCTGCAGAGTTTGTTCATCCCACAGTGTGAAACCTGTAGGAAATACAAAGTCCCACCAACATGATTAATCCCTGCAATTCCCCAACAGACCGCTGTTTAACACAAAAATATCTCTAACCCAAGAGGGCTTTTTTAACATTTGTAATTTAATTTGGCCTCATTTGAATGTTTTCATGATTAATGTTCAAATGAATGAAAGGTGATCAGAGTGAGCGCTGTTCTGCTGCCTCTGAAACGTGGTTAGTACAGCAGCTGGCTTTCTTTCATCACAGTGGTTGGTGGTATAAGGCTCAGAGTGATAAGATTACCATTTATCTGTATAAATGGCACACATTTTACTGCACGTTTCCAATCAGGTTAGCTTGTAAAAGTAAACTTTAAATAATAAAATCAAAATCCATGTGTTCAATAGATGACAGCTCAAAATTCATAAATGAACCTTGAAATGACAATTTGACCTTGTCAGGTTTTTGTTCTTCCCTAACACCTAGAGAGGGCTGTTCACACCTCCCCCTCCTCTCACTGACTTTAGTCCCCACATATGTGTACTGGTGTCACCCTCTCTGTCTAAAGCTGCTTTCATACTCCCGAAAATGTGAGAAAACTTCAAAGATCCAAAAATCCAGCATGAAAAGCACAGACAGGCTGCAGTGACACTTTCATAGTTTCTAACACTCTGTTTCACTTCAGCTCTGTGGATGTTAGAACTTCACTCTCCTCTGCAGCTGATGGACCACAGACCCGCTGTACCACAGACCCAGCTGTACCACAGACTTTGTACACTCCCTCCATCTGACAGCAGAGCTCTCTGCAGGATTTAGGGGACCACTTTTTACATTTTACTTTTTGCCTGTTTTAGCTGAGCTTATTAAGTAATTTAAAATAAAAGCCATGTAAAACTCTGCTGTCAGTCTCCACGTTTGTTTCAGTTTTAAAATAAGACACCAAACAAAGTGTGTACTTCAAAATAAAAGCTCACAAATATTACTATTTGTGAGCTACTAAATATTACTTACTAAAGCTTATTAAAGGTTCTCCTTTCATCTATACAATGAACTATTCCATGGTTCCACAATGGTTCTTGTTATGACTACTGTTGTATAAACAGGATGTGTTTAAGTGTACTAGCATTTCAAAATAAAGTCCACTTAATAATAAAATTACATTTTAACACATTTCTAGCTGTCTCTTTCACAGACACTTAGTGACTGACAAAAATCTCTATATCTTGTTTCACCTTTAAAATAACTTAAGCCAAATTATTTTTAAAAAGTATAAAATTGACTTTCATAATTAAAGCTCAAAAGTATTAATGCTTCCTTCTGGGGCTTGGAAAAGATTACAGTTCTCTTTAATTTATATAATTCACTATCATGTGGCTTCCTTAGTAGCTTGAATTATGACTAGTAGTACTGTGTGAACAGGATGCCTGTCAATGTTTTGGTCTTTTAAAAAAAAACTCAAATGATGTTAAAACACTATTTAACACGTTTCTAGCCATCACTTTATCTGGCATTCTCCCAGCTTCCTACATTATGCACCCAATACTTCTTGCAACCTACATAATACAGTTCTTAACATCTGACTGCTCTTCTTAAAGCATGTTTGATCCTATTGCTTTCAGAAATTTTCTAGAAAATTTTCTAGAAAATTTCTGAAAGCAAAACTGTGTATTACTTAATATTTATGAACTTTTATTTTGAAAGTCCATAAAATCCAGTATCATGCTTAGCCCCTGACAAGCAGTTTTAATGTCTTAGGAGCTTTTATTTTGAAAGCATTATCCAACTTCCTATAACACTTGTCACTTATTTAATCTTTGAATGACAGACAATCACATCACATCGTAGCTGAGTCACTAGCAGCATGGCTTCTTCACCTGCACTTTCCTGCTCAGCTAAGGGTAAACGTAGATTTGGTAAAATTGTAATTCACGTCGGCAGTAATGACACCCGGTTACGCCAATCGGAGGTCACTAAAATTAATATTGAATCGGTGTGTAACTTTGCCAAAACAATGTCGGACTCTGTAGTTTTCTCTGGTCCCCTCCCCAATCAGACCAGGAGTGACATGTTTAGCCGCATGTTCTCCTTAAATTGCTGGCTGTCTGAGTGGTGTCCAAAAAACGATGTGGGCTTCATAGATAATTGCGAAACTTTCTAGGGAAAACCTGGTCTTGTTAGGAGAGACGGCATCCATCCCACTTTGGATGGAGCAGCTCTCATTTCTAGAAATCTGGCTGAA
>VUQS01056689.1:0-13325 GCA_015108495.1 Heterochromis multidens | reverse complement strand
TGGGGGGGGGGGACTAGTCATTGTGGGTGGTACTGTAGAAAGCATGGCAGGCAGAGGCCACACACACACACACACACACACACACACACACACATAAATATAAGTACAGACATACTCTTGCTCCCTCCTTTTGTCCTTTGCGAAGTGGTGGTAGCCCCTCCTCTTATACCCCTGTGTTCCCCAGGGGAGGCCAAACCTGCTGTGCCATCAGAAGCTCATCCCATCTTTTTTCACCCCCCCATCCCTCCTCAGCCCTAATCTCATCATATCTCATGCACTTGTCTTCCCGTCTCTCCTCTCCTCCCCACTGCCACACCACCAGGATTAGGAATATTAAAGGTATTCTCTTGATTTCAGGGCTGTGACCTTCCTCAAAAGTCCTCCCTCTTTCTTTAGACAGCCCTATTAATCTTTTTGCCTTCTTACTTTTCTCACTTTTCTCACTGACTCCTCAGACGTGATGCTCGCTGTCCTGTCAGAAATTCTGCATAGGAATGAAGCTGGGTGTTTTGTGCCAAAGCGAGGTCATTTCAATGGCAATATTGCTGCCCGCATCTTTATTTGGTCAAGAACATTCTGTGAGATCTCACATCTCATATTGTTTTCTCTTCATGTAGCTATAGAGGATTTGAAACACAAAGAAACACCAGTTTCAGATCAAACAAAGACATTTCATTTGCAGCACTTCTACAGTTTACTGTCCATGAAAATAAATTGCATCCTGAATTTTGATCCCAGCTCCAAGTCAAATAAGAACCTGAAATAAATGCAAATGAGTTTTTTTTTCCTTTATTATGATTTCTTGCCGAGTCCGCACTGCCTGACTGTATCTCAATATGAATCCATGAAGAAGGCTACTGCCTTCCCAAAACCTGAGGGGAATTCAGCATCACATCTTGACAGCAATTAGTGGCACAATCTGTTTCATGCTTGCTGATATAACTAGGCTCTGGACAGATCTCATACTGAAGCGTTACAATGTTCTGTACATCTTAATATTATTCAACTGTGGAAGAGGAGTAATACACACGACTCAGCCTACAAAAATCGACTGTGCTTTTTAAACAGATGTTTCAATCAAAAAAAAAAAAAAGAATAGATACATAATTTTTCACCTTACTGTGGCCTTTCGTGTAACAATCTGGAGTTTTTTTGTGTCCATGGCTTCCTATCTGGGGTGTTAAAGACATATTTATATCTGTGACATTTTGGTACAAAAAAAAAAATTAATTAAAAAGATGAACAAACAAAAGAGGAAAAACAAATGCAAAGAATAAATTCGGTTCCAATGATTCAGCTTGTTCTATTCTTTAACGCGACAAAAAGATAACATATCTGTAACATTCACCAAAGCCTGTGATGCCTGTTTTAAAGGATAAACTCTTGTACAAAAACCATATGAAATAGAAGAAAAAGACTTACAAACACAAAAATGAAGATAAGAAATGCCTTCAAATATTCTGGAGGGGAGGATTTAAAAAAAAAGTAAAAGAAATGCTTCTTTAAGAAAACGTGTATGTTTTTTATTCAATTTTCTAGTAGTTGCAAACAAAACTTGGTGTTTTTTCTCTTTGTGTGTTGTGTGTTGTCTTAATATTTGAATGTATTTTACTGCAGTGCGAATTTGCCAAAGATATCATATCACTTGATTTTTCCTCTTTTATCTTTTCCTCACTTTTTGTTTTGTTTTGTTCCTGAACTGCGATCAGTTTTGTCCAGAAAACTGGAAATAAATGGTGAATTTGATATTATGTTTATTTTTTATATTTCTATTGTTAATATTATTGATATTTTATTTCCTGGCTTTGAGTTTACTGTGAAATATTAAATTGCAGTTTGCTTGATGCATCTCTTCATACTCAGTCTGTGTACCTGTCCATCCGTCCACCTGAGTGACTGTTGTTGGTGAATTATTCCATTTATGTACCTGTAATGTGAAACTAAGAAGTAATTATTTGTAAATATTTGCCATAATTTTATTGGTCCTTGAGAATAAAAATAATTTTTTGGAAGTTAAAGGTTCTGTGTGAGTGTTTTGGGGCATATTTATTTGTTTTTCAATATACAAACGCACACAAATACACAGTTGTTTCTGGCATGAATGCCACATTCCTGTACATTCAGCCTCAGTCCTGGACAGTGGGCACTGCTGACAGAGCTGGTGGCTGTTTGTGTCTCATTGTGACCCCACAGAGCTGCTTTCATCCTGGGGGACACACATCTCATCTCACCCCCTCCCTCTTTTCACCTCACCAATCTGAGTGAATGGAGTGTCCCAGTGCTGCAGTCTTGGCTGCAGGCCGAGTCCAGGAGGGGGCAGAGGTGTGTGTGTGTGTGTGTGTGTGCACATGTGGGTAAGGAGGAGAAAGGGGGAGAGGGGTGATAATAGGACACAAGCCACGACATGGCGACAACACGCCACACACACAGAAAACAGCACATACCCAGCTTGAGACATAGGCCAGGCTGTCCGCAGTTTGGGTGCCTGCCCAGGACACCAGAACAGCAAGCCAGTGCTTTTGTGTGTGTGTGTGCTTGTTCTGATTCCTTGCCAACCAAAGGCAACCTTGTAAGATTGTGTAAAAACGCATCATTTGGTGAAGGATTAACACTGGAGTGAAAGTTAACAATCACTGTTTTATTCCAGCTATCAAGGTTGGATGAATTCTTAGGTGAGATTAAATTTGGTCCTCCCTCACACATTTCTCCAGCCTCCCTTTTTTTCCAGTATTTATGGAGCTCCTGAAAGATCACTGATTTCTGGGCTGCTTTTGGGTTTCCTTGCTATAGCTTTTGCATGACTTAATATACAATTTCATGCTCCCCCACAACATTTTTTTACTTTTTCCCTGGTCTGTAGTAACAGATAGCAAGTTGCTGCTGTCCAATTTCAAGATATTCTCTGCAGATATTTGGTGGTTATTGCTCAGACTAAAAATGCATTTGTGGTTGAATCTACGATGGTACGGAGAAGGCTCAATACTGTACGCTTTACTGCTCCCATTGGAATTAGTCAAGATAGCTTTGTTAAATTATAGACTGTATCTTAAAGATGGATGTAGCCTCTAGGTCTGAAAAATTAAGCCATTTTTTTTAATTAAAACTTCATTCTTTCTAATAAAACAGTACTGTGGTTGGAAAAAGAAGCCAGATTGTATAGAAGTCTACAAGAAAATACTCACCGTCCTCTCTGAATTTATTACCTCAGTGAACATTTTTGTAATTAGGTTATGGTTTTACTCTCCTATCCAGTTTCTGGATTTTAAAACTTGTATTATCAAAAACTAGCCATGAAAGACAAATATAAGGGAAATTATAGAGTCACTGGAGTTCACATATCAAGATACTACATCTAATTTTGTTTAGTGAAGTGGGCTTCTTAAGTCCCAAATTTTATTTGCAGATGAGCTGAAGACCAGACGCTAGGTAAATAAATATATAAGCTAAAATAAAATGTAATTTGTGTTGAAAATAGGAGGAAACTAGTGGATGGGAAATTTAATTTTGCACAGTCTGAAAAGCTAAGTTATGCCAGTGGGCAAACACTGCCAAAAATGTTAGCCTGGCAGATGCAGAGCTGATGTATGATCTGTCAGAACCATGTCTGCCTGCAAAATAAGGGCTTGACAGTACTTACTTAGTTAGAAAGCAGTGCGACACTCTCTGCCTTCTTTACTCTCCTATTGCTTCAGATTACATAACATGACAAGTTCTACCTCTCCTTCTACTCCTCTCTTCCTCTCTTCTTCCTCCTCTGGCTTCCTATACAACAGCAGAAGACAGACAACAGTGGTACTTATGGAGGCCAAGAAGTCATGCAAATTAACGTCAGTCAGCATTGGTATATTTTGGCCCTCCAGAGCCCCTGTAGTGAGGAGGTGCGGGGCCAACTGAGTATAATTGGGCCTCAGATGATTAGTGAAGAGGGGCTCATGCAAGAAAGAGGGGGGTTAAGAGAAGAGATGCTGAAGAGGTATTAGGCGTGAGAGAGCAGGGGATTTGAATCAAACAGGAGGACAAGGCAGCAAGAATCTGACAAAACATACAGAGGAAAAGGATGGAGCAGGGTGTGAGCTGTGTGTTGCATATTCATGACTTCTGGTGTGTTTGCATTCCCGTCTCTCTTTTCTTTCTTTCCATTCATGTCCAAGCGCATTCTCCTTTATTATTATTTTTATGTGTTTCCATGTTGAAACAGTTTTGAAGATGGGGAATAGGTAATGCTATGCATTATTATTTATTGAAAGGATTCTTCTGGTTTGTTTCAACTCGCATCCTATTTCCATTGATTTGACCATATTTCCCAACTGCTACAATATGATTTCCATTGAATTCTTTATTGACATCTGATGCTGTGGCTTAAGAAACATGAGTAGTCACATGACCATACGGTTTTGGTCTAGCACCAGGCAAGAACAGTGATTATGCAAAAGTCTGTACCGCTGGACCGCTTTTAAATCGTCCCTTTCTCAATAGCTGCATATGGTAATTAATTCAACTTAGGGAATTGTTGAGGTTCAAGAGAGTTTAGTATCTCATTGGGCAAACCATACCATAAATATGGCTCTAGTTGCAACAAACCACTCTTCTTTACAGCATTGCTTCAGTTCCTTGAGGTTTGCATGCATTCTTTTTTTCGCGGTTCTCTTAAGGTCCCGCCACATCATTTCAGTCAGGTTAAGGTCTGGACTTTGACTGGGCCATTGTGACACCTCAATTCTTTTCTTTTTCAGACATTCTCTTATAGATTTGTTGCTGTGCTTGGGGTCATTGTCCTGTTTTCAGCCAAACTGTAGCTGCCGCATTTGTCTCTAGAATACTTTGGTATACAGAAGAGTTCATGGTGAACTCTATGACTGCAAGGTGCCCTGGTCCTGTGGCTGCAAAACAAGCCCAAATCAACACCCCCTCCACCACCGTGCTTGACAGGTGGTATGAGGTGTTTGTGCTGATTGGCTGTGTTTAGTTTTTGTCAAACGTGGTGTTGTGTATTATGGCCAAACATCTTCACTTTAGTCTGCAAAGGACATTGTTCCAGGGGTCTTGTGATTTGATCAGATGCAACTTTGCAAACCTAAGCGTCGCTGCCATGTTCTTTTTAGAGAAGAAGCTTTCTCCTGGCAATCCTTCCAAACAAGCCATACTTGTTCAGTCTTTTTTCTCATTGTACTGTCATGGACTTTAACATTTAACATGCTAACTGAGGCCTGTAGAGTCTGCATCTTGCACGGTCTGACCTTGGGTGAATTTGCTGGGATGTCCATTCCTGGGAAGATTGTGGCATTGTGTTACCACATATCTGAATGCTGCTGCAGCACCTGGCTGCTACTTAGCCTCTTAATTCCTATGGAAGCAGGAGGGGTGTACTTATTTTTTCACAGGACTACATCGAATCCTGTGAAAACTTTGTTTTTCACATGAATGTACTTTAATATGATGGACCACTATTGCCCAGCACACCTTCTAATTTTTTTTTTTTTTGAGAAAACAATTAGATCCCAACAAGATTATGGATAATGACTTCTGACTTCTTAACTGGACACCCTGAATCCCTAATTGGTCCTGAATGAAACCCAGAGACATTTTTATCATGTCACCAGACACGCCTTCATTATTAGAGGTCACAAACTAAAAAGGTTGGGCTCAGTGGAGTGTAGGAATCTTTAAAGTGTTTGTCTCACTTGAACCTGAATTACAAACATCATACCAGCAGTTTCTATTTGTACTTTTTATCATTTGGTTTTATTACCACCTAAGTCAAGCAAATCTCAAAAGAAGAAGAAAGCTGGCCTGACTGCTGGCCCATCAAATGAAGAGAAACTCTCTGACATACTTACAGTGGAAAAAAATCTTGTTTGACCTTATCAGAGAAGACATTTGGACCTCTCACAATGAACCTCTACATGTTTCTCTTTGCCCTTTACAACAGCGATCATGTTAACACACACACACACACACACACACACACACACACACACACACAAGTCCCAGAAATGCAATACACAGTGACAGTGGTAAAAATGAGCAGGGCTTGTACAAAGTCCTTATGTGCTGTGTTTCGCTCATTAAGGTTCTCCGGACACCAGAAATGACAAGACACTCAGTTCCATGTAAAGTCTTTTCCCCCCCACGCTCAGCCCGTCACTCACAATCACTCTCTCACAGATACTACATGTAACAAATGTCAGACGTGAGAACAGTGTGTGCGTGTGGTTGGATGTTGGACCACTGACAGGCATGGAAGCAGCTTGTTGAACTAATAGCCTAACTAATGTGTCTAGATTCCCTCTCTCTTTACCTCCCTCACCCCATCTTCCCTCTCCAAAACTGACATCTATGTACCGAGCAGAGAGACGAGGGAGAGGGAGAAGTAAAGAGGGGGAAAAAAGAGGAGAGAAGTGGGTTGACAAGCGGCAGACCCTATCGCCCTCCCGTCTGACTCTGTCTATCTCCCCCTTGCTCCCAGAGGGTTTGTCTCTGAGGATAGTGCTATGATGAATAGGCCTGTCTAAGCAAACCTAGCAGAGACCAATTAGAGAGAGTGAGAAGAAAAAGAAGAACGATAGAAACAGAAAAACAATGAGAGAAATGGAAGCAAAGGGAGAGCAGGAGACAGAGAGGGAAGAGAAGGGCAGATGCATTAAAAGGAGGTAGGAGAACTGGGGTAAAGTGGAAAGTTTAAGACAGTGTGTGTTGGGAGTACTGTTGTCTATGTGCATGTGTGTGCCTCAGTGAGCTGTCAGTGCTGAGGGAGACGCGGTATGAGAGGGCCTGGCCTCCTAAGTCTTAACCTCGTCTGCTGCTGCAGGAGAGGCTTTGACAGCAGAGACGCACAAACAGGACTGACCCTCACAAAAACATTTCCTCCTCCTCCTCCTTCAGGGAAGCCTCTCACTGCTACTCTACTTCTCTGTGCCCCTCCTCCCTCCTTCATCCTGCTGATTAGTCTGCAAGTCTTTAATACATTTAGTTGCCAAACTCTTTTTTTCTCAGGTTGAACTAGCAGATTAAGTTTATATGGCATCTTTTATGTGAATAAATGCCATTAGTATTTATTGTTGTGTTTTCACTGTAGCGTGATCCTCACTGTAGAGAAGTACATGGAATTTATATCTGGAAAACATAACAAATATTCGCACTATAATGCCTTCCAAAATTGGTCCCAGAGAGATGTAGTCCACATACAACAACAGCAAAAGCTATAACAAAGCTACAAGTGCTAAAAACCAAAGAATCCAAATGGATAATCTATTTCAGTGGGTTCTAACCCTGGAACACACCAGTCCTGTTCTAGACAGCATGTTCAATAAACTCTGACTTGATTAACTCTGAGATGGGCAACTCTGAGTTTCTGGAACAGCTGGTAAGCATGGGCCTGAGTAGTGAAAAAAATCAAGCTATGATACCATAATTCACCATAGCAATGGGTAAAAAAAAAAAAGAGCAGAGCCTCCAATTTATTCCAGTGGCTTGAAGAATATAAATGTGTGTCAATGTGGACTACGACAGGGTAGGCATTTTATTCAGCACCGTCCACTCAGTCATAATTTACCCAGTTAGAAATTTCCTTAATAGCTCTAAATTTCTACCAAAAATTTGCATTTGATATCTAATTATTCAGCCGTAATTTGACAGGGGAAAAAATGCAGGTGATGGCAACTGCAGATTAAAATATAAATCCAACAGAGAAGACAGTTTAATAATGAACTTATGAAATTAGTAACTGATTTTGGTCATTTGTAGTGGAAAAATGGATGAACTAAGGTGCTGTCCCAAACTCCAATATATATACTCCAGTAGAGTCCAAAACCAAAAAAAACATGACTGCAGCAAATGAGCATACACTTTTCTGTCATCACTCCATCTTGTGGCTTTTATCCTTGGAAAGAAAAACATTGAAGACTTGAGAGAGCTGATTTGTTTTCTCAATCCCACCTTCATAACTTCTTTGCCTAACCTTCTCCTCAGCTTTTTGGCTTTTGCGGTCATCCATCCATTTTCTTATGCTTATCCAATTCAGGGTCACCTAACCTGGATAGGTCGCCAATCTATCGCAGGGCTAACACAGAGACAGAAAACCACTCACGCTCACATCTACGGTCAATTTAGAATCACCAATCACCTAACCCCATGCATGTCTTTGGACTGTGTGAGGAAGCCAGAGTACCTGGAGAGAACACAGGGAGGACATCCACACAGAAAGGCGCCAGACTGGATTCAAACCCAAGACCTTCTTGCTGTGAGGCAACAGTGCTAACCACTGCACCACCATGCCACCCATGTTCCTATCATCTCAGAATTAATGTATCAGTTTTAGACAAACAGTTTAAAATTTAGAGTTAGACTGCTGGCTTTTTCTGAAAGCTCTCTATCCAACTTAGTATTTAACATACAGAGGTTCTGTCAAACTAAAACATGGATTTCAGACATCATCTTAAGTCTGTTTCTATACAATCAGATTTAATCATTCGGATATGAACTATATTGTCAAATATATAATTTCTGACCCTTATTTGATCAATTATGTAATCACAGGAGAATCTGGAACATTTGCAAATCTTAAACATGAAACCTTTCCAATTTCTATAACATGAACACCATATTATATTGGAAATTTAAATAAAATAGGAAAAAGCATCAGCCTGGCCTGGGATCAAATCCAACTAACACTTCCTCAGCTGCGTCTGCCAAACTAATTTTCTACCTTCAAGCAAACATTTGATAAATGGCTTCCCCACTCTCTTCTTACAAAACAGGCTAACTCTCCTCGTCCTCTTCCTCTCCTTCTTCCAGACGATCTCCGTCGTCCTTTTCCGCCCCATCTCTGAGACAATTACAAACATCCTGCTTCCCATTTATCACCAACAATTAAACGGCATAGACGCTCGCTACTTCATAAGCAGAGAGGAGAGGGCAAGGAAAGCGGGAGAAGACGAATGCGAGCGGAATGAAGTAGAGTCAACAGTGAGAAAGAGAGAGGAAGGCTGACAGCACAATTAAGGTTTTTAATTCTCTGCTTGAGTGGGCCAGTCCAGTCTTTATGCTAATTAGGATGCCACGGCCATGTAATAAATCTCTATGATCCAGCCTCATTTCCCTTCTGTCTCTCTCTGTCTCGTTCTCACACACTCATACAGACATCAGCACAGAAAGTTCACCGGTTACTTTTTACAGCTAAACCCTTCAGCTGTAGTGTTGATACTTTTGATCAGATTGTTATTTTTGTGCAGTTTTAATGTTTCACAGTGATCAGGGAGCCACAGTTTGTCTGCTCATGCTGTTTACTGGTTGGGCAAGCATTTGCTGCCTTGGCTCAACGCTTCCACCACATGCAGTTTCTCTCCCTGTTAACTCGCTTTATTAGTGTTTTTCAGGAATATGGTTTGCATGTCCTGCACTGTTGGACTCCACTGCATAAACACAAATGTGCGGGCGCGCATTAAAAGCACTGACACTATGAATGCAGAAAATTTTCTCTTATTTGTCTCTGTTCTTCTCTTATCTTCTCATCTCCATTTGACAGACATGTCTAATGATAACATCTGCAGATGGGAAGCAAACAGCACAACAATCCGCAGATAATTGGGGGGCCACGTTTACAGACGACGAGAGAAAATGAGAGAGAGCGATAAGTGGACAACTGCAGGCTGTTTGTTAAAGTAGCAACAAGCAGATATATTTTCACCCTCATTTAGGGCACGAGGACTCACTAGTGCCCTCCTCCCCCTCTTTTCTTTTGCATCCTTGTAGGGTGTCCCAAAGCCAATTTAAACACAATTGGCACAATTTACTTTCATTAAATAAACGAAGGTCAAAATGAACTAAGGTGAATTTTTATTCACACATCATTTTACAGCACAACTCAGCCTTGCTGGGCAGCTCTATGACCAATTATTAGTCTGGTTTTGGTTTGATGCCCTTCTAGCCTCTTCTGCTGGCTTAGCACTTTCCCACTGGGGGGGTCACTGTCAGCCATCTTGTGCTGCATAAGAGCCAAAATGGCTACTGCCCCAGCCACCAGCGCCATGTGAAGCAGGTAGAGAGAGACATGGAGACCAGTCAGCAGCAGAGAAAAGCAGACAGTGGCAGCGCACCAAGGTGCAGCCAGGAGCAGCAGCAAAGAGTGATACAAGGAGCTGAAGACGAGAGCTGGGATGGACAGGAGGAACCTGAGCAACGTGGAGGCCATCCAGGAGTACAGAGACAGAGGCGATAAGAGGAGAGATGCTGCTGCCTTGCTCATGGATACTGCCTAAAAGACACAAAAAGTAAGGTGGAAGTGACACAGTATAATGCTTTTTAGCTCTGCTTTTGGTCTCTACCAATTCCATGTGGCCTTTAGCTGCTAAATGTGCTAACCAGTGTGTTAACCAGCTAGTTTCTGTAATGGTGTGGCCATCTGCATTCAGTCGCCAGCCACTTTCTTCCAACTTTACAAACATTTAAAGTACTAAACTGAACTTTAAGGTTATAGATTTTAATGTCACATGTAATTAAAATACTCAAAAAAGAGGCAATGGGAACTTCAGGTTAGTTATAATGAATCATTTGATCCACTATGAGGATAACACTTTCACATTCAAATTGTCTTGTCATCCATTCTTAATGGATGAGCAGTTAAAAATTAAGTTCTCATGGTTTTGTCTTTATTGAGCATTTGATAGTAAGGAATCAGCCAAGAAATAGAACAGCAGAGCAGAAAGAGGAGCACAACAAAAGCCACCACATGAACTTACACTGCAGATGCTGCAGTTATTTGGTATATGCTATAACCAGGGCTCTATTTAATTTGAAGGGGTTTTTGACGTGCAAGAAAGCAAAGGTATCGAGTACTTAAGAAAGGAAGGACTAAGCATAACTATGTGTAACAATGTACTTTTTATCCCTCTTCTCATCCTTTAGATTTATAAACTGAACCCCTTATTGCACATGTAAACCTCCACAATTTCTCTATTTATTTTTGTCAACCTACCTCACAAGCATTCATATGCAAGGCGACACTAGATGTCTGAGTCTTGTGAAGCCCTGAAAAGTGAGCAATACACAAACATATTTAGAAAACAACAAAAAGAAATAGGTTTGTCACACAACTGCATCAAATAAAGTTGCTGGACCTTATCAGTGGTGGTTTCATTCTTTAAAAAGATATCTACTTACATAGGAAGAGGAGAATGAGACTGATTGCCAGCAAAAGCCTCATTTCTCCTATGCAGCGTCACACTTACAAACCTGAAATCAAAAAACAGAAACAATTTAACATAAATCTGCACTAACCGGCTGTAGTATTCACACATGAATCAGTGACAGTGCCTGCATAGCTTGAAAACAGCAGCAAGAATTTAATTTCTCACCCACTGTGTATCAGCTCTACTCCTGCTTCCTTCCCTTCACACTGCCCTTTATTCAGCAACGTTTTCAGCTTTAATTAAGTAATCCTCTTTTGGAAGTTATGCAACATTCCCCCTTCTTGTGCCAGTTTAAAAAAAAAAAAAAACAAATAGCATGGCCTGAACCACTCCACACTGACTTTAGGAATCTCAGCGCCACCTGTTTGAGGGGAGGGACAACACCAAGAATATTTTCATGCATCCCTCTTACAACTGAAAGATTACCTAGAAGACTCTAATCTGAAACATCAAATCCATGTTCTTGAGCCAAAACAGTTAAAAAATGAGATGAATGAGTTGTGAAAGCTTATATAAATGAGGGAGAGAAGTAAATGTAACAAAGGTGACAGCAGCTTCAGTCCAGCCGTTGTGCACACTTCACACAAATATACCTCTGATCAAACTCCAACCTCAAACCAGCAGGAGGCATTACTGCCCCTGGAATGATGTGGTATGACATGATATTCTCCAACTCCAACCTTCACCCGTCTTTAAATGATCATCCCACCCCCTACCCTGCCTCACACTCCATTAAGGTTAATGCCCTCCTGTTATTATCAGCTCACCCCACCATTACCCTTCTCCTCCCCACTGAGACACCAAGGAGAACCTGCCACAAATCAGCTGCAACGCTGTCATGATTAAGTGGCATTTTGTCACAGAGTAGGGGAGAGGGGGATTTACTCAAAGGGACGACATGCACTAATAATCTTAATGTTACCATTTAATGTCTTCCACCAGGGTTAGTTTATTTAGTCTGTTCAAAGTTGCAGGTAATGATCATCATTACTTTAGTCTTTCAGTCATAACAATCATGCTCTCACAGGCATTCCTGCAATAACAATCATCATACACCATTTCAAGTATCAAAGCCAAGTTTTATTGTCATTATAAATTAACTCTGGGATTAAAAGAAAAAAAAAAAAAAGCTCATCCCATTTCCTGATAAAAAAATATGCCATGTTTTATCTGTGCACTGCTTAACACAAAAAAAAATACTGAAATCAATGTTTTGCAGCTTATAGTAAATATCAGTTGTTACAACCATGAGTCTGTTCAACATGTTTGTGTACCAGGAGCCTTGAACTCAAAGTATCTGTGGTGAGAAACATTGCAGACATTTGACACCTTTCACTGCTCATTTTATTGTTGGTAGACATTTAGAAACACTCTCGCTAAGATAAACTATCACCATCAATCTTTCTACCAAAGTGAAGTGAAGCCTAGAGGATGAACAGAAGGATGATGACAGAGTGTAAAACACACCACCGCTCCATCAACTGCTGATGAAGAACATTTGATGGTAAGAAAGTAGCAGAATTCATCTTAATCATCTGTCTTCATAAATGCACAAATCATTTATTTTGCTCCTTTTGCAAAATAAATGACCAAAAAAACCCCAAAAAACAAAGACATTTAATATAACCACGTAAAACATGATGAAAGAACTGTAAACACATGTACACATAAAAACAGCGAATTAGTAATGCTTTATGCTTCTTCATGCTACTCATAAATATTTCCATCTACAGGGGAAAACAAGAAGACATAAATATGTTAATAAGCAGCTGGAAGGTATAGTGTAAGAAGTCCCATTACATTTCATTCATACACACATCTCAATTCGACTGACAGCAATTACATCACACTTAATGATTATGAAAATGGAAATTAAAAATTATTCTACATAAAACAAGATGCATTGTACAGACAGGATCCTGACACGTAATGCTCATAAATTTATTGTAACATGCATTTTGGGGATTGCAGACTAGCCTGCGGACAGTTTTTAATATTCCAAAGAACAATGAAGGGCTGATCATTGCTCAACGATCACTTCCCATGTATCTGCATCACTCACTGATTAGGCACTGGTGTTTCTTCAGCAAAGAAAGCCAATGCCCATTGACTTAGAACTCGTAGAGATATTGCTAAGAG
>VUQS01056686.1:0-15628 GCA_015108495.1 Heterochromis multidens | reverse complement strand
GGTTCAAGTCATACCTGTCTGACAGACGTTTCTCTGTCTCACTTGGTAAATTTTGTTCATCCTCCGCCTCCCTCCCATGTGGTGTTGAGGCAGCTCTCTAAAGTCAAACCTTTTATCTCTTTTTGTGACTTAGAGAGAGTTTTACATGCATTTGTGACCATGCTGCTCGCCTGCTGACAGGGACACGCAAACACGAGCACATTACCCCTGTTCTTGCCTCTTTACACTGGTTGCCTGTCCATTTTAGAATTCATTTTAAAATTTTATTGTTTGCTTTTAAAGTTTTAAATGGCCTGGCTCCTACTTACCTGGCAGACCTTCTACACATATACACTCCACAAAGGTCTCTCAGATCAGCTCACCAGTCACTCCTTGCTGTCCCCATGTCGAGACTGAAACACCGGGGGGACCGAGCTTTTGCTGTTGTGGCCTCCAAATTATGGAATGAGTTGCCCCTCCATATTAGGCTGGCCCCAAGACCTGAGATTTTTAAATCACTTTTAAAAACACACCTTTTTTCCATGGCATTTTAGGAGTAGTACCAGAGTTAGCTTCTAGTCAGTTTTAGTCAGTTTTTGGTTAATTTTATTTATTGTATATTTTATTGTCTATTTTATTCATGTTTTATTATTTATTTATTCATTTTTATCTTTTATTCATTTATTTATTTATTTTATTGTTATTTATTTTCTTTGTCTGTTTAATGTATGTTTTTTTTTTAACTTTTATTACTGTTTTTTACTGGAAAGTACTTTGGTCAACCATGTTGTTTTTAAAGTGCTCTACAAATAAAGTTAGATTGGATTGGATTGGATAACACCTTTTTTAAAAAAGCATTGTATCATTTTAATTTCACAACAAGAACATCTAATTTATATCCAAAAAATTTTCATTATACGTGATATATTACCATGTTATGTTATCTAGCAACCACCTAACAACAGACTAAAATCACTGAGCAAACAAAATACTTTAGCATGGGCATGTACTAATGTAGCAAGGAGATCAAACCCGTTTTGCCACCCATGTCAGGGTTCATTGTTTTATTCTCCATATGTAGTCATCACTTAGGTGAGACAAAATCCTGATGTTTGAAGTTTGTCTTTGATATTATCACGTAGGACCCTGGGTTGGAGGATCTTCTTTGGAGTGTGAAATAACTTTGCCATTCTTCCATTTTCTGCTGATTAGACCCTGTTACCTCCTGTTCCTTGGACAGTTGTTCTTCAGTGAGTACAAAGACTATCAGAACAGTATGTCCTTGTCATGAGCTCTGCATGGAAGCACCAGTCTTGCTTATTACTACTTTATGTGAAAACAACAAAAAAAGAAGAAAAAGGGAAAAAACTGCAAAAGAGTCAAGGCTGAAGCAGACAGACACCCTCTGATTATGGCAGTTAGAGCTTATTGTATGTGGGAAAAGGTAGTGATTGAGGTGGGGGCAAGTCCTTGGAAGTCAGAGCTAGAGTGACTGAATGAAAACAATGACAGTTATGATGAGGTCTTCTTGATGTGGGCTCTGTGCTGAGCCAGCAGGGCCTGAGATGGAGCTGTGGGAGAGGGCAAAAGAGTCTCCTGTGGAGACACTGATCAAATACGGTGTTCAGAATAGCAATGTCATACAAAGAAAGGACAAATACAGATATAGCCTTTGGTCTGAGTTTCAGGGAAGAGGAAAAATTCCCAAAAGAAATAAAAGGAAATGATGGGTATCTAAAGGTTTGTGTATGCCAATGTGCTTTTAAGACGGTGAAAAAGCAAAATGTGTGTGTAAAATTATCAAGCCATTTCTGGGTATGCCATTTCTTGCTATCTTCCATTGTGCTGCCCTCATGTACACACTCTGTTCAATCATAGAAAAACTTTTTTTCCTCTTAGTCTTCCTTTGTGGGTTCAATCTGGGTTGAATCATTTTCTTCTCCCAAGTCACCCAGGTTACAACAAAGCATCATCATTTCACTGTTGTATTCAGTTTTTGCTCAAACATACACACAAATTCCTCTTCACTTCAGCTGATCTCCAACTCTTAGTTGTGATTAATGAATATTAATATTTTTTGCTGTCTTTCCTGATTGTAATTGCATTGGAATTTAATTTCATTTGTGTTACACTACCCATTAGAGGGCACTCTATCCTTGCCCTTAAGCCATATCACCATAACACTTTTTTCTCCTTTCAAAATTTTCATCGTTTTTCAACCATCGTTTTATTCATTTAGTGCTATATCCCTCTCACTGGATCTTCTATCATTCTTGTTGTTTTTCTCACTGTCTTTTCTTTCCCCCGTTCATGGCCTTTCCCTCTTTTTTTCCTCTTTATCTTTCTCCCCATCATGCCATAAGGGGTCTCTCCACCAGCTCCCCATTCAACCAAATGTCTGCATTCATCACATCATCCAGGAACAGCTCAACATGGCTGTAGAAATGGAATGTAAGATGCAGCATCTAATTTCTCACAACTGAAAAAAAAAAAAAAGTCTGAATTGAAATGAAATGAAATGGTAGCAGTGTGGCACTCCTCAGACAAACTCTTGTAAAAGATATCTAATCAGCATTTTCCAGATACAAATCTATGAGGTAATCGTAGTCTCTTCTTTGTATGGGTCTGAGCTAAAGGGAAGAAACCCATTAGAAGGTTAATAATACATTGTTGTTTTTGATTAAATGTGTATTGCCTTGATTTTATATCTCACTTTTATTTTTCACTGGTTTCTGGTGCAACATTGCTTATTTGTATCACACAGACAGGCATATGTATAAGCTGGTAAGCTGGTGGTGAAAGTGGAAAACTCATTATTCCATTGAGCACCTTGTGTAGTTTTTGAGCAAGTGGAACAGGAGCTGTGAAACGTCTCTTCTTGTTCTTGTTACGTTATCAGATATGGTTTTATTCTGTTTAATGGAATGTGAGATTTAAGAAAAATGCTAAGATTAAACCAGTTAAACTAAACTTTCAAGATAATTTACAGTGGTGTGAAAAAGTATTTGCCCCCTTCCTGATTTCTTAGTTTTTTGCATATTATGAGTCTGTTTATAAAAATTACAGTAATTCTTAAACAGTTCATGCAAAAAAAAAAAATTAAACCCCTTGAATTAAACATGAAAGTCTGCACTTCAATCACATATTGATTGTTTGATTTACAATCCACTGTGGTGGTGTACATAGGCAAAACTACAAAAAATATCTTTGTTCCAAATATTATGGAGGACACTGTAGCTTTTTATGTGGACAGTGATATTTTTAAATACTCTGCTCATGTGGACAGGATTTAAAAACAAAAGGAAAGGAAACAGGTATCACTCTTATTTGTAAGCATTTCACTTTCCGATCATAAATTTTGGGAAGGAGAGCATTTAAATTAATTTTACACACAATGCAAATATCCCATAACATGACATCAAAAAAAGCACGTCTTATTTAGTGCTTGATGTGACTGTAATAGATGATTCAGGAAGCGTGATCTTGTTGAGTGATGGGGTTCAAGGAAATATCAAAACAGTTCTGGTCCTCAATGATATTTTGACGGAACAGAGCAGAACTTATATTAGGTCTTGTATTGGGTCTTACAGACAGAATTTTTTGCAGTGAGCAGAGCGGTTTGCATTGCTTCAGGTTTTTAGTAAGTCTCTGTGTCCTTACTCAGCTTTAAACGTCTGTCAAAATAAAGCTATTAATATAACTCAGTCTGAATGTAAGTGTTTTAGAAAATTATTGGAATCTTGCAGTATGTCGGGATTTCTTCTGAATTTAATAAACATTCTTCATTCAGGATGTAGGAACAAAAAGCTAATTTTCTCACGTGGTGCAATAGCAATATTTTCATTAACATGGAGATTGCATAGGATCTGACAGTAAATGATTTGTGTTCTTCTGTTCATCATACAGGTCTGTTAAGAGACAGATTTAGTTTGGAAATTTAATCATTTTGGAGTAGTTTCTAATAAGGCTTCCCATCGCCGCATAACTTGTGCGTTCCATCTGGGCAGTGATATTTATCCAGGGATCCCACGCAGTCTATCAATTTGTAACAGAAAATTTTACTCTTATTTTAAATACAGCTGCTTCCCATTGATCTGAATTGCCATTTTGTTTCCAAAGAATAATGCATACACAAAATTTGCTCCTATACTGTTATTTTTGTTAGTAGACTGCTCGCTTACTCATTGGCTCTGCTTGTTGTTGACCATATTTGCACCGTGCTCGGTAGATTGCGTTGGTCTTTACTGAATTAGAATGCATGTGTTCTTGAAGTCGTACGTTATTAGTAGATCACCTGCAGACGTTTCCACGCACATTGTCAGTTTTTGTGATTGTGGCATCATGCTAATTTGCTCTACATAGTAAATCTGGCCATATGTCTCAATTTAGATATTTTTAGATGTTCAGGATACTTGCTGGCTTCATAAGACTCATCTGCTGAACTATGAAACAATCAGTTGTAGCTTCTCACAAATCTGGTTACATGTAAGTTATGAAGAGTTTTTATGCGTCTAGAGGACAGCTGTAATTTGAGAATTTTTTAAACACAAAAGTAAAGAAGACAGAATGTCTGAATTTAAAGAAGAATATGTTATTAAAGAGGCAGAGCCCTGATGTGTGAGCTTTGTGGCTTTCAAGTCTTTTTTATACCACATTCTTTGAACAGAAAAGAGAAAAAAAGTCGTATGGCAAGGTTGTCTTTGAATAGCAAAGCAGGCATTAAACATTGCATCAGCAAGACCAATTTTATTGTGTGATAAAATCATCAAACTGTTGAATCTACTGAGTACATACAGTGTGAGGGCAACAGAACAATAACATTTCTTTCCATAAATTCACATCAAAAAGTATGGGCTGACACAAAGCACACAGCTTGCATCATTAAAGCTATTTTTCGTCATGTGAACAGTGAATTACCTCATTTCAGCATGACCTCTCAATTAAGTACCCTAGAATTAACACAATTAAACTTAACATGACTTCGTAGGCATTACAGACAAGGTCCAGATAAAGTTAATATAAATATAGGACATGTCTTCAAGCAATCATGGATATAACAAAAGGTTAGTAACACCATGCAGACAATGCCTTTGATAATTTAACAGGAAAAGATAATTAAATGGAGCCTAAAAGCCTTACATTAACCCACCTGTTCTAAGACTACTTTATACATGACACATTTTAGCGCATGCATGAGTCTTATGTAGCAGTAGATTTGACAACAGGGCATCATAATAATGGTGAGCAAATATAATATGTAAAATGACTGCGTACGCACAGAGCTCAGCGGGAAATCTGCTAACCTGGGTTTTTCTATATATAATAGACATGGATGATATGCCACTGGCACATCCTTGGGCATTTCCTGAAGCAAATGCAAGCTCAGTAAAATATATTTTGATGCTGTTAATAATTCTTAGAAAAACAGTATCTACCTCATTGCCATTTAGATGTTGCTGTATTCTTCATAAAGCCATTCAAAAGAGCTTCTTATCTTAAACATTTTCAAGGGTACTTTTTACCAGACTGTTGAAACAAAGACAGCGAAGATGGCTGTAATCTGCTTTTTTTTCAGGTGTGTCTATCTCTGTGGTCCCTCGATGAGAGGAACTCAAATGCATTCTGAAGAGTTCTTTTATTTCTCCTGTAATGAGCCAATAGCTGGTGGGTAGCTGCTGTCTCCTGCTGTGTCTTGTTCTGTATTGATAGTTTCCCTTTCAAACACACCTCATCCACCCCCTGTGGCCTGCAGTGCTAGGTTTCCACTGTGCTTCATAGTTTGCTTGACACTAACTCTAATCTTTAGACGCCGCAAGCAAAGATGCAGAGATCCTGTTTCAAAAGACAAGGGCAGGCTGTCTTGATAGAATATGACATACTGTATGTCTGAAAATAGGTTCCTGTTATGCTGATATGACTGTTCCAGAGGCACTCAATTGACAACCCGCAGCAGGTGACCACCGATTAATCTCTCCACCACACTGACATTCAACCAGCAGTCTGGCAAAAGGACTCCTCAGATGGATATCGAAGAGTGAGAATCAGTGAAGAGAAAGCCAGTGAATGCTAATATTGTTTCTGCCCAGGGTTCAGCACTACAAGTAAAGTGATACCATGTCACATGCAAAAGGCAAATCTTCTTCTTTTTTTATTTATTTATTTTTTTTATTAGTGATATGCTGCATATGTTCAGTGTTGCTCAGCTGTGTTCATAACAGCAGGATTGTCATTGTTCAGACAGAAACCTTACTCATTATCCTGGCTAGAAACAAACAAGGATTAAGAAAAAGGCCTGTTTTACAGAAGAACAGCTAATCTTCCAATTATATCTTATCCACATTTTGTCTTTACAGCAAATGTTATCAGTTGTGGGTTGTGTGCTAATTAGAACTAATTAGTTTCCTCTATCCAAAATTGGAAACACAGTATTAGACAAAGCCTGACTAAAAGTAAAACACTGTGTGGAAACTGATTTGCCTTGAAACCCGAGGCATGCATGGCTGTGGGGACTCAATTTGATTTTGTTCTTTGGAATAGATCTGTTTATAAACCTGAGCTGACCTGGCTATTAGTAAGGAGCACAATAGTTATTTATTTATTTATTCATTTTTATTAATATTGGTGTTATGTAGTCCATCTAGCAGGAGTAATTAACAAAGGTGCATTAGCCTAATGAGTCCCCTTGCTGAACCTCATGAGAAAAATTAAGGCTGCTGGGTCTGTGGTATCCTTCACCTTCATCTTCATGGAGCTGGTGGGGGAGCTTATTGATTATCTCCTGCTGTTTCTGTCAAGTCTGAGAGCCCCATCAAGGAAGTATCCAGCTCCAGCCCACCTTAAGGTTCAAAGAAGTGAAGGGTTTTATGTTGTTTCAAAGGGGCTACAAATAAATTCCAATGGCATATAGATTTTTTTTTTTTCTATTTGACTTTAACATGCACATTGTCTTACTCAAAATTTAGTAACAGAAAAATGAAAATTTGGCATTTATTTTAGCATAGTTAATAGAAATTACACGAGATAAACCCTCATTGCATTTTTAAAGTAACTATTTAATTTAAGAGTAGTTAAAGAGGGATCTAAACAAGTATTGCAATTATCCAAAGCAAAGAGATTACATGAAAGCTTCCCAATTCTCTGCTCATTATAGGGATATGCAGTGGGCAGAGCTAATAGCCCAACATTCAAACAAAAATTAAAAGTTTCATTAACATTATGCTACAGTCACACTAGGGAAAACAGTGGTTATAGACCACAGCATGACCAAAATTATTACAACTGTGTGCAACGAACTGGGAATCTCATTGCCTTAGAAATGGTTGCTTCGAAGATGGGGACCAGGTCTGCAACCACTGGCGGTTAATTGCCATCTTCAAAGTAACTTTGGTGCATCAAGATGGTGATAAATCAGCAATAAGATGATCAGTCTATCAATGTGTGATTGAATGAGGTCAGGTTGGCAGTTACATGCAGTTTGATAACATGGTGATTAACTGTGATAAAGCGGCAAACATCGCAAATCTGTTGCCATCTACATACACAGAAATTCACATTAATTACTTACATTCAAAGTCTGGCCAGAACGTCATAGATTTGAAACTGAAATTTAGAAATTACTCCACAAATAGTGACATAGTTGCTGCAGGACCACGTTTGAACTGCAAAATGACATACTGTAGGTGCTGTGCAACCTTGCTTTTGTATAGTTATATATAACCAGAATGCAGCCAGTTGGAAACCAGTTGAGTTGAGTCCCCTATTGCAAAGAGATGCATCACGGACAAGTTGCAGTCATCAGCGCAGACTGACTCAGATTGATTGCAATGTGCTGACAGTCTGTCTGTGTTTATAAATTTGGCAGCTGTTATTTGCAAACCTTTGCTAGTTTGTTTGAGAGTGACTGCAGTTAGTCTGAGTTGGACCGTGATTGTTTGGAGACAAGTTTTCTCCCACCAGGTAACCTGTGCAATCGCCTTGCATTTGAAAATGGTTGCCACAGCTACTTGCAATCTGTTTGTGACCAAATTCAGTGCAACCACTGTGCAACTACTGGTTTTTCCTAGTCACAAGGGTGTTGCCATCTTAATTTTTACTCTACTGTGACTGAGACATTATGGACTTTTGCCACTGTTAGGTAAGAATGACAAGAACATAAAAAAATATTTGTTAAATTTTCATTTGTGTCCTGCAACATTTATAGCATATGTTTAGTGTCTTTAACTCTTAATTCTCCAAGTCTTGCCCAAGGAGGAAAAAGTCAGCAAAAACAACTTTCAAACAAAATCCAATAAACACAAGACCACCCTAATATGTCACTTAATTGTTCACTAATAATCTCATAAATCATTGTGACAATGACAGCTAGTCTCAATTACAAATAGCACGGTTGGCCTAGTCCTATCGAGCTTTTTCCTTATACACCATATTGTGTATGAATCACCATATTAATTTAATACCAGAGTCATAGGTCATGTAAGAATGCATAATAACATACTTGTTTTGACCATGTACAAACAAAAAATGTATTATATTATTTAACAAATGGTAGATGCATTCAACAAAAATATTATACTTAGTGAAAATCAAAAGCTAAAATAAAAATTCAACAGTTTGAATAATCCTAACCTTTCCTGTTACAGTATCAACAACAATCCTGTTTTTTTCCCCTGTTTATAACTTTTAACACCTTGAGGAAATTCCTTCAAATTTGGCACAGACAGCCTCTTGGGCTTAAAGAAGAACTGGTTAGTCTTTGATTGTCATAGGTCAAAGATCAAGGTCGCTTCGACTTCAAATCATGAGCTCATGTTAATCTTTTCATATCTTTCCAATAATAATACAAAGGAGCAAAGACCATATCCAAACAATTTGAAGTCCATCATTCTACAGTGAGAAAGATTATTCACAAGTGGAAAACATTCAAGACAGTTGCCAATCTTCCCAAGAGTGGCCATCCCAATAAATTATCCTCAAGGTCAGACCAACCCAAGAGTTACATCTCAGACTCTACAGGCCTCAGTTAGCATGTTAAATGTTAAAGTTAATGCCAGTACAATTAGAAGAAGACTGAGCAAGCATGGTCTGTTTGGAAGGGCTGTCAGGATGGCTTAGGTTTGCAAAAATTGCATCTGAACAAACCACAAGACTTCTGGAACAATGTCCTTTGGATAGACGAGACCCAAGTAGATGTTTGGCCATAATATACAGCACCACATTTGGTGAAAACCAAAAACAGCATATTAGCACAAACACCTCATTAAATCAGTCATTAAGTCAACCATGAACTTCTCTGTATATCAAAGTATTTAAATGTGAGGCCATCTGTCTGATAGCAAAATCTTGGACAAAATTTGCTCATGCAACGGGAAAATGATCCCAAGCTCACCAGCAAATCCACAACAGAATGGCTGGCTGAAAAAGAGAAGAATCAGGGTGTTGCAATGGCCCAGTCAAAGTCCAGATCTCAACCCAATTGAAATGCTGTGGTAGGACCTTAAGAGAGTTGTGCATAAATGCATGAATGCCCACAAACCTCAATGAACTGAAGCAATATTGTAAAGAAGACTGGGACAAAATTCATCCACACAGAGAGACTGATACATTCATGCGGAAAACAATTACTTCCACTTATTGCTGCTGAAGGTGGTTCTACAAGCTACTGAATCATGGGGTGGACCTAGTTTTTCACACACTGCTTCTGCATTTTTGTTTTTTTGCTCATCTTGGATTGTACTTTCCAAATTTTAGAACCTGGTAAGGGCTAGATGAGTTTTTTTTTAAATTATGTTCTAAGAACTTAAAGACTTGAAAGATGTACTTTCTTTTTTTGCATGACTTCATTGGCTAACTGTAAAGTTTATTCTATACAGCACATCTCTGTAATCATTTTTACAATTTGATTTCAAACCTGAGTTGTATATTGCATATTGGAACCACATGTTTTTGGGATCTTCTTTCAAAAAGCTGGAAGATTCACCTAGTAAGGACCTGGCCTTGCTGCAACCTATCCTGTGTGATTTCCTTTTTTCCTCTGCACTGCAAAATTTATATTCTAGTTGCATCTGAATGCCAGCAGCGACAGCTATTTAGCATTATATTTGAATGCCTTTAAAAGGACCCCTTCAAAGGAGCACAGGCATGGTAACAGGGAATAGAACAAATAGCAGATGGTGTTGAAACTCCATGTTCACAACAGGGGGTGTTGCAAATCGTCATCCTTCATTAATGCTGTGGACAGTAATTTGATGGCAGAGTGTGTTTCACATACTTCCTTCATCATGGGGTATAATGCAAACTACACAAAAGACAAATACGTGTATATTAAAATTGAAAGAGTTCAATCATTATGGATGCAGAGAAGGAAGCCTTCCTAACCGGAAAGGTTATTATCTGCTTTGAAGACATGAAAGGATGGACTGCAAACACACAATCAATTTATTAGGGGAAGTAATTGATGAGGCTTCAGCAGTTCCACATAGTAATTTTTTAAAGCCACTCCATAGTTAGTCATGCAGTAAGTCCAGAAATGATTTTAACACCCAGGTGTCAGTTGTTGAATATTTGGTCAGACTGCGACACCACACAGACAAACTCAACTGAAGCTTTATGTGATTCCACTAAAGGATGGCAAGGCATTGCTTCTTTCAGATATATTATGTTAAAGCTGACTCAAAAATGTGATTGATGCATTCAATAATGGCAATGCATCTAACTGAAAATAATAATTGTGCCTTACAGATGTACAATTGATTGAATGGCTGCAAATTAAATAAGGAATGAGAGGTACACAGTTTATTGTTGGTGTTGTAGAAGCACAGATCTCATGGAAAGGAGGTAGACGTCTAACTAACTGGCTGTGGGATCAGTTCTGCCAGTGTTCTGTTTGGAGTGAGTTTAAAGACACCTACTGCCTTGCCCTTGCCCTCTGATATTTAATCAATAAATAATCTGCTTCTGGATCTACACTGCCAAATCCCCATTTATCACTCACTGGTCTCCATTGTGTCATTTTGTAAATTTATAGGCCAGCATGCTAAACTACTGCCATGGTGAAAATTAATCAGAAATCCCCACAACATGAGCTTTGTTAGACTCATTATTTACCCCCATTTCTGAAAACTTGACTCTCTCTGTGTAGACCATATTAAATATCTGTGCTACATCCCAAAAAGTTGAATCTGTTCATCTGGACGTAGCGTTTTTTAGTGGGAGAAACGTTTCGTTTACCAACTGGTAACTTCTTCAGTCTCTGTGCTACAGATTGTTTGCAGCTACACCTATGGCAGAAACACACACACACACACACACACACACACATTGTAAACTTCCTTCCCCATTGTCTTTTATCAAAAAGTCTCATTGTTCTGCATCATCAGCTTGTCTCTTGACCTTATCTCTGTTGAACAAAGCAACAGTACACTCATGCATCCTGTCACCAAGTGCCACACATAATTGGACTGTTAGATTCGCTGCCTATGCTGATCTTATTGGGTTTACTGTGTTCTTTCTTTTCCTGTCTCCTGCGCTTTATCACTTGTTCTCACCTCCTCTCTTTTTAAACCAATCTATCCTGTCCTCTCTCATTGCCCTTAACCCATTTAATCCTCTCTTTCTCTTTGTTGTTCTGTTCTCCTCTCTGCATATAGATCCGTGTCACTAGGCAGTGGGAGGTACAGACAGGAGCAGGATTCAGAGGTCATTTTACAAGTGTAACTGCTAATTAAGAAAACGGTAATGTATCATTTTAAAGGGAAATGGTGTGAACACACAATTCAGCCCTTCATTTCATCTTGTGTTCCTTCCTCTAGCTCAGTGTTGATTCCCTTTCAAAACTACTCGAAAAACACTTGATCGCTTCCATTTCCATGGACACAGGCATCTCTTCTTACCAGCATTAGCATGTTACAAAGAACTAGCACCACTTGGACAAATCCACACAATTTTCTCGTGCTAGAGATGACATTTAATTCCACACGTAGTGCTCTTGCTGTATCAGTTTTCAGCAATTATTACACTTACTGACCATAAAGTGAGGTCTCTGAGAATCAAAATACTTTCCAAGTGTCGAGTAGCATTAAGAGCCAATATGGATCTCTATTCAATCTGTTGTGTGGCATAAACATAATCAAAGTCATTTGCAGTTTATATTCACTGCCACTTTATCAAATGATGAATATTTGGACATAGATAAGTTAGTGTATTTAGTTGAGAACTGAACAATTTTGTGAGATTATAATTTTGCCTCTGTAAAAAATATAAATTTTCAATGGAGAAGTTTTTGGGATTGACATCATGGTACATGATGTATATAATTAGCTCTTAAAAGGTGCTGTATTCAAATTCAAGCAGTCCCTTCACTCATTTTCTGTACCTATTGTGTTGGTCAGGGCTTGATTACCAACCAGCCAATGAAAGTAACTCTGCCATTGCCCCAGAGCTTCAAAGTTTTCTCCTGAAAGACATTCAGTGTTCCTTTCTGTTGATCATCTTTTTTCGGCTGCTCCCTTTAGGGGTTCTCACAGTGGATCATCTGCTTCCATCTCACTCTATCTCTAGCATCCTCTTCTGTTACACCAACCCTGTGCATGTCCTCCTTCACTGCATAACTCTTCTCTGTGGTTTTCCTCCTTTCCTCCAGCCTGGTAGCTTCATATTCAACATACTTTCTTCAGTATATCCACTATTCTTCCTCTGTATATGTCCAAACCATCTCAGCCTTTCCTTTCTAACTTTGTCTCCAAACTGCTCAACCTGAGCTGTCCCTCTGATGTACTCATTTCATAATCCTTCCCACCTGGTCACTCCCAGTGAAAATCTTGGCATCTTCAGCTCTTTTCCTACTCCAGGTCCACCTCCTGTCTTTTTGTTAGTGTCACCGTCTCCAAACCATACATCATATCAGGTCTCACTACCATCTTGTAAATCTTCCCTTTCAATCTTGCTGCTGTCCTTCTGTCACAAATCACCCCTGACACTCATCACCCCCCCCCTCCACCCTGCCTGCACTCTCTTCCTCACATCTCTTGTGTACTGTCTGTTGCTTTGGATGGTTGACCCCAGGTATTTAAATCCATCCACCTTTGCTACCTCTACTCCTTGCAACTTTCTTTCTACCTCTCTCCCTCTCGTTCACACATGTATTCTGTCTTGCTTCTACTGACTTTCATTCCTCTTCTTTCCAGTGCATACCTCCACCTCTTCAGGCTGTCTTCTACCTGCTCCCTACTCTCACTACAGATCACAATGTTGTCCACAGAGACTCCTGCCTGACCTCATCTGTCAACCTGTAAATCAACCTGTGAATCACCATTGCAAAGAAGAGGGAGCTCAGAGCTGATCCCTGACCTGATCTCACTCCCCCTTTGAACCCATCAGTCACTCCAACTGCACATCTGAACACCTTATCACTGTCTCCCTGTCCTCATGCATGTCCTGCACCATCCTCACATACTTCTCTGTCTCTCCTGACTTCCTCATGCAGTACCACAGTTCATCTCTCGACACACTATCAGATGCTTTCTCTAGATCCATAAAGAGACTGCATCTCTTTCTAACCTTCTCTATACTTCTCCATCAACACTCTTAAAGCAAACATCGCATCTGTAGTGCTCTTTCTCAGCATGAAGCCATACTGCTGTTTTTGTTGATTGTCACGTCTCTCCTTAATGTAACTTCAATGACTCTTTCCCATATCATCATTGTACAGCTGAACAGTTCTAACTGGCTATACAAGATAATGGTGTACAACACTCTATCCCTGCAGTGTATAAGAGACTAGAAACTTTCTGGGGAAGTACCAATCTACCGCATAGTCCACAGTACTAAAAAAAAAAAAAGCATGTATGGAAATGTGGGAGGAAATTGGAGTACCTTGATGGAGAAAACATGTGACAACAGAGGTGTCATTACTTTCACAACCTCATATTTCACATAGAATGTAATTGGGGTTTTTTTTGGTTTTTTTATACACTGATTACTCATACACTTCAAAACTACAGGACCAGTGTCAAAAGTGGGTCCAAAGTAAAATAGATAAAGAGGTGAAATATATTCCTGCTACAGCTCCTACTCTAAATTTACCTTTGGAACTGTCATCCATGGGACAACATAACCCAGAGCTAAAAAGTTCAACTGAACGTCTTATCAATAATTCAGGTGTAAAAGCATCCATCTTCATCACATGCTTTTCAATTCAGATTTCTTTGAATGACATGCAAACGGAGGTCTCTGTGTGTGCATGTGAGAGTGCAGACTTATGGAGGTGGATATAAAAATCATAAAAGCTGAGGTGTCTTGTTTCAGGTAATGATATTGCAGGCTAGATTGATGCCATAGCTCTGCCTCTGCCAAGGAATCAATGACATGGCTGCTGGTACGAATCAAGCTCACAGCTGTCAAGAAAGTGAAGTGCAGTTCAGGTTAGATTTGAGACAGGTGGATGGATTGTTTTAAATGAAATTAAAGAACAGTGAGCTGTAGATATATTGGAAATATTTATGTTTGTGCGTGAGGGGAAAAGTAAAGAAAAACAAAAACAGCAAAACTGTTAGGAAGTTCAGTGAGATTATTGAAAGAGATGGGAGCACAGAGAAAGGAAAAGGTTGCAACACAATGCACCAAAGAAAGAAAGGAAAAAACATGCTCACTGGCCACTTTGTTAGCTACATCTGTTCAACTGCTCTTTACTGGCAGCAATTTATGCACTTAGGCATGTAGACATGGTAAAGATGACCAGTTCGAACTGAGCATCAGAATGAGGAAGAAAGGTGGTTTAAATGACTTTGAACATGGCATGGATGTTGGTGTCAGATGGGCTGGTATTTCAGAAACTGGCTGTTGGCTGTTTGGGATTTTTCCAAACAGCCATCTCTAGGGTTTACAGAGACTGCTCCAAAAAGGAGAAAATATCCATTGAGCAGAAGTTCTCTGGGTGAAAATGCCTTGATGATGTCAGAGGTCAGAGGAGAATGGCCAGACTTCAAGCTGATAGGAAGGTAACAGTAACTCAAATAACCATTTGTTACAACCAAATTATGCAGAAGAGCATCTCTGAAAGTACAACACATCAAACCTTGAAGCAGATAGGCTACAGCAGCAGAAGACCACACCACGTGCCACACAGGTCAGTGAAGAACAGGAAACTGAGGCTACAATTTGCACTGGCTCACCAAAATTGCACAATAGAAGATTGGAAAAATGTTTCTTGCTCTGATCAGACTTGATTTCTTTTTGTCAATTTTAGCATTTAGTTGATAGAATAGTACAGAGAACAGACAGGAAAGCAGGGAGAGAGTGGGGGGAGTGACATGCAGGAAATGGTCTGGGGCAGACTCAAAATGAGGCCCCTATGCTGGCTTTCAGGATATGGGTCACCCTACTGACCAGGTGAGCTATAGCAGTGCCCTACGAGTTTTACTTTCTGCTGTGACATTCAGATGGTAGGGCCAACATTGCTGTAAACAACATGAAAGCATGAATCCATACTGCCTTGTATTAACAATTCAGGCTGCTGCTGGTGGGTGCGGCAGGTGTTTACATCCCACCACAAGCCTGTGTGTCAGAGGCTTAAAAACAGCTCGCTGACCAGATAACTGACATGGAGAAAAAACACCCAGAATCCCTCATCATTATTCTTATTCTTATTCCTTCA
>VUQS01056684.1:0-13568 GCA_015108495.1 Heterochromis multidens | reverse complement strand
AATTGAAGTGAGCTCTGAAGAGCAGACCCTCAAAGCACAGCTGGGGATGTTGTCAGGGCCAGCTGCTTTTTGGGGGTTAGTCCTCCTCAGGACCTTGCACACCTCAGTCGAAGTCACAGTGACTGAAGAGTTCCATGCTGCCTCCGCTGGTAGAATTTCTCTACGTTGGTTGGTGTTGAGGTTGAGCATAGATCTCATTCAGCTCATCTGGTAGCGCATTGTGGCTACTTGTGAACCTGCTGTCCCTTCGCTGTAAGTCAGTGATGTGTTGCAAGCCCTGCCACATGCATCAGGAATCAGAGTTGTAGTATCCCTCCAGCTTCAATCTGTACTCCCTCTTGGCTTCCCAGTGCACTTTGGACCTAGCCACACCCTTAGACAAAAACTGGTTCATCCCAAGGAAAAAACTCCCAAACACAAGTTAAAACACATAGTGGATGCTGTGCAGTGCAATGAGGAGTGCTCGGATCTCTACATAGGATCAGCCAAACAGCCACTCCAGAAACGCATAGCATAAGATAGGAGAGCCACCTCAACAGGACAAGACTGAGCCTTGACCAGACTTGCCTCTAAATTCATGTGGAAAGGCTCTCACTTACTTGTGACCCACATTCTCTCCTACCAAATTAAAGAAAGAAACAAAATCCATTCACAGCCAAGGAAATACACTTTCTTGGCTTGGTTTCTCACTTCTTGATAGAACAGGGACAGACTAATTTGATGCATGGTGATTAAAAATTTTGCTTTCTCAGCAGAGCATAACAAATAGTGTTTTAAAAAAAGGTTATACTTTTTTCACAATCCCCTAATTAGGGCATGATAACAGCTTAATTATGAACAAAGGGCTTCACTTTGCCAATAGGTGGGTTGTTTAAATGTTTGCTAAATATTGAATGGCGACAAGGGAGACATTGAGAGCACTCCATAAAAGTAGTGCAGAGTGTGACACCCTGACATGTTATTGAACATATGTTTGACTTTGCTGACACAGCAATGAAATAGAGAAATGAAATAAATGAAAAATAGAAGTCCTCTTGCTGGTGTGAGCAGCAGTATGCTCTGCACAAATTGTAAAAAGCAGTCAGGTCCCAGTGGTCCCATATATGTACCACTGTGTGCAGGTTTTTTTTGTTTAATGTAATCCATATGTGTTTGTGTGTTTTCTCTATCTATGGTACTAAGCGAGGTACAACAGCAGCTTGAAGTCATGATTCCCAATCCCCCACCCCCCCACCCCCCATCACACTTGCTCCGGTGGCAGCAGAATCATTTTTCTATCCATTCCACCGACCTTTGATGGGTCACATTAACTCCTCTGCATTTGCTGCTTACTTTACTTGAAGCTGAAGCCCCCCCGGTATCATGTTTAATTGCTAAGCATTCTCCTTTCCCCCTGTTTGTCTCATTCATTTCAAAAGCATGACCTTTCCTGAGAACAATGATCAATCAATAGGTGTTTTCCCTCAGCAGGCCTTTCAAATTAAAACTGCTGAGTGAATTAAAAGCCTTTCAGTCCTGAAATTATGAAGTGGAAGTGCTGTAACTCAGGCTGGGAAAAATGCAATCATCAGAGGCCTTTATAATAGATGTTTCTGCAAAGAACATCCAAATAGGCTACAAATAATTCATTAGTGCTCATGGCATATTCTGTACAATGTACTACAGACAATCACAGACCTCAGGGCTGGGTTATTCTAGAAAAAAATAGTTAATTTGACAGGCAGGAAATGAAAAGTGTTTATAATTGTTCTAAATAGCCAATTGACAAAGTTAAGTTCCTGCTGTCATAAAGATGAAAACAGTTTTTTGATCTGGGAGGGGTGGGGTGGGGGTTTAAATCTTGACCATTGACCCTCAATCTTGATTGAGATTAAAGACTGAGGACCCTGAAGAGCTCCCCCACGATCCCCAACCAGAATTGTTGTACTGGAGCACAAAGACAGAATGGAAATGATCTATTTCAGCGGGACAGAGTGAACAAGTATTGTGTTACTAAAACCCACTATATACATTTTGTGAGTGTATTCAGTGCAAGACCTTACACTGAATTTGTTGAATTTTTGTGCTGCAGGACATAGAAAAAATGTTAATGCATATAGTTTGCCAATTGATGTCTAATTGCTGACTATTCAGGTCTGATATCCATTTATTTGTGGGAAATACTATTGAGATGTCATGATGTGAAAACAGCTTGTATATTTGTGAGAATTTTTTTGGGTTGAAGAGAGTGTAATTCTTGCAACAAAGGATGTGGAGAAGTGCTAAAACTATGACTGTTAATTTTGTCTTTTAAAGTTTATTTCAATTGTATATACTGGTAGTTATGGTGGTATGTTGTATAAGTGTTAAATTTGGTCGAAGGTCATGAGAGAGCTGCCACTGAATAGGTGTCCCAGGCCGGTTATCCCTCCCTTCCTGCAGGGACGTTAATGGGTTTCTTGTCAATTTTAAACCTTGGATTGTGCTAGATAGGGGTGAGAGGGAGGGACAAATTTCAAAGTTGAGGAGTTTGTTTGCTGTCCACCAAGCAGAGAAAGTGGTACTTACTGTATTTGATTTGAAGCAGTGATGACCCATAATTGATCCATCAGTGAAAGCAATGTGTTGAATCGGGAAGTTCCTTACATATAGTCTGTTCAATGTCAAGCCAGGCAGAGTTTAGATTGTTGGTCCAATGTCAGATATATTGAAGTTGGTGGGAGAGAAAATAGTTGTAGAAATTTGGAGTGTCTAAACATATTGTTTTCGGTTTTGGAAGTGTGGTCAAATTAATCCTGGGTTTTTATCTTTCCACTTCAGAGTTAAGGGAGGAGAACCAGCCTGGAGGTGGAGTAACAGGGGCCATTGCAAATAGATTACTTTGGGGAGAATTGTAATTTTTTTTATGGTGGTGATGCAGGAGATTAAAAAGAGTGTGACTTTGTTCCATCTTTCAAGGTCTTCTGGAATATTTTGAAGTAATAAGGTAAAGTTGAGTTTGAAGATATCTTTTGGGTTAACTAAAACATATATTCCAACATATTTAATGACTTGAGTTGTATGATTACAGTGTAGGTCCCCAGTGCAGCATCCCAGTTTGTATGGCTCAAAGGCAAAATCTCAGATTTGGACCAGCTGACTGATTAGCCGGAGACCTTACCAAAGCTGTTGATCAGTGTGTAGACTGACAGAATTGAGATTGTGGGATTAATTAGATATAGAAGTATAATCTTGAATAATATTGTCTAAAACTTTGATTTAATGTAGTGTGGTCTTTTGTCTTTTGTCTAGATGCATCTTCTATTAAACTCATGAGTAATTTTTCTGATTGCCTTTTTAACTGATTAGATAGCAGTTTGACAGTTTTATTGCCAAATTCAAATAGTTGTTGCTGGAGCCTATAATTATATATAGCAGCTGGATGGCGTCGTGGTAACACTACCTGACTTCGGCACAATAGGTCAGCATGCATCCAGTAAGGGTCCCCAGGCTAGGCCCCCCATGCAACCCAAAGCCTACTTCAGTACATGAGCAAGAGACATATAATTGAAGCCATACCAGCTCATACGTCGCTCGGATTAACAACGTCGGCGTCAGTTGTTGAGGAACCAGGACATACTGATGAGAAGTGGGATACTGTAACACGAAGGCATAAGTGGACAAGGGATGAGAATAGGGAACTGTTGGAATGCTACTACACAAAATAAGAAATAAGATAACTAGCTGGAGCCCACATTGTCATGAATTCTGTTCTTCATCTGGTGGAACCCATTTCCTCACCCACCTGTGCTGAGACTCCGGATTTGTCCTTCGTCTCGAAGGAATATCATGATTTGGCAAAAACTTGGCTCTCTCTCCACATGCATCCATGTGCCTTTTTCTCCTCTGGTTTCTCACTGGCAGAGAGCAACTATGATGTAGGGAACTGAGAACTGCTAGCTATAAAAGTGATGCTGGAGGGGGCATAGCAATCTTTCATCATGGACTGACCATAAGAACCTGGCTTATCTCCAAGTGGCAAAACAGTTGAACTCCCATCAAGCCAGGTGGGCATTATTCTTTGCTAGATTTAACTGCACAATAACCTACCACCCAGGTCCCCAGAATGTGAAACCAGATGCTCTGTCCTGTCCTGATGCTCTGCCACTGAGTCTGAGCCCATTATACCATCCTCCTGCATTGTGGGGTCCTTTACCTGGGAGATCGATTCACTGGTCCACACCACCCAGTAAAACAAACCAGTTCCTGAAAATGAACCTCACAACCATCTGTACGTGTCGTCATCCATTCAATCTCAGGTAATCCACTGGTCTTACATGGAAAAGTTCACATGTCATCCAGTACAACAACCTTCCTTCAGAGACTGTTTTGGTGGCCATCATTGATCAGAGTGGTGGTTGTGTCCCCTGGTCCTCCCATGCTGACCTGCCATTTCTATCTGTTCTCCTCCTTTCTTTTCTCTCTCTCTCTCCTGTCAGTGTGCCTGCTCCACCGACAATATTACCTGTTTACCCCCCACGCCTGCAATAAATCTGTTAAACTTTGACTTTAGTGTCCTGTGTTTGAGTCAAGGTCTGAGCCTTGACAGCTGTATTATTTTCTTATGTTTCTTGAATTGTGAGTAAAACTTGGCTCATGGGAGCTCTTTGTTTTAAAGAGTAGCAACCACAGTAATTTTTCTCGTCTGCTCTCCATTTCAATGAAAGTACCAAAACACGATGTGCCAGTCCATCTAAGAACAAAGATGGATAGACACTTATCATAAACATCTGAAAGTCAGGCTAAAATATCTGCAATTTTTAAAATAAAAAAAGATACAATTTAATTTTTTTATGCTTTAATGATTCATGGGTCCATTTTAAGTGGCTTAACAAACAATCAGTTAAACAAAAATATTCCTCTGAAAATGTTCAGGTACCAGGACTGGACTGAAAATGAGAGGAAAAGTATCCAAGGTCCAAAGAAAAACTTTGAACGACCTTCAGAAATCCTAGAGAACTATTACTCAAGACAAGTTTTAAAAATTACAAGACCCTCTACCATTCAATTCGTGGTTGTAGAAAATGAGAAAATGTTGGCCTTTGAACAATGTCTAAAAAGACAGTTAATAACAACAATTTCATGCTAAAGGTTAAAAGCTGAATGTGTCACGTGTTGGCTGTGTGGCAGGTAGAATGTGGACCCAAATGCAGGACTTGGCTGGCAGAGGTTGAACTGAAAATGCAGCTTTATTGCTGGTAAAAGACAGAATTAACTAAAAGACCAAACAGGGCAGGAACAGATGGACTGAGAGGCTAAGGCTGGGGAGAAACATGCAGACAGACGAGGACACAACAAAGAACAGGGAGAGACTCAGACAATATATACACAGAAGGGAATCAGGGCAGAGAGGACACACCTGGGGAACACAGCTGAACAGAATCTACCAGACGAGACGGGAAGCAAAACTGAACATGAAACACACGAGACGAGGAACTAGCACAATAAAACAGGAAACTAACTGAGACAGACTGAGACATACAAACTTGACATAGACAAAGGGAGAATAAACATGGAGATATGACTGACTACAGAGACAGGGCACAGAGAGACCAGACAGACACAGGGAAACAGACCGGGATCACAAAGAGAACAGAAGATCAAAACCACTGTCAGAAAACTATAAGACTTGGAACATAAATTCTTTCAAAAACCAAAGATAGACAAGAATACAAAACTAAAGATACTCTTAACTAGGAATAAGGAATTGCAAACTCAAAACACTGGGTCGAAGACCCAGGACCGTGACAGTATGTCTATGGTGTTAGTTGGATGGACAATTATTTAACTACTCACAAAATGAGCTTCTGTTCTCTGATCACTATTTTTAATGTCAGTATTCCATAGTTCAGCTTGAGGACAACATACAGCTAGAGGTGACATTAGGACATCTTTCATGGGATTAAAGTCTTTTATGATTAACACTAGAACCAGCAGAATTCCAAACGCCCTAGAACCACCAGGAGGGGGTCATTTTGACCCCGTCCTACAACAACAGAAGTAATGGCAAATAAATAATTTCTTGAACAAGCTAAGTCACTAATTTCCTTGTAATTAAGATTTGACAAAACAAGTTTTATTAGTTTTACAAATGATTTAAATAATTTCATTACAGATCATAAAGTTAAAATAGGACATTAGAATAAACTAATAAACAAGGTGTATAACAAATAACACAATACCTAACACATGTAAATAATTTAATTATTACAGAGGAAGAAAATTATGAAAAGCTAAAAATGAATTTTGGATAACGTGTGCCATTAGTTGCGCTAAAATAAAGAAGGTATTAAAACAGAGTGTTCACTGTGAAAAAGATTGAACAGCTGATTGCCTACATTTTAAAACTGGCCTCACAGTTGGCTACAAAGATGTAAGAAACACATTTTAAATAATTATTGTAAAAGTAGAACAGTCAAAGTTTATCATCTCGTCCACATCTACTGCTCATCATCAAACCTGCAGCCTCTCATCCAGTGTCCACACTGCTCTGCCTCAGTCTGCAGCCCTTCACCTCCTCAGCTCTGCCCCTCAGGCCTGAAACTATCCGTTTTGGCGGTTCTGCTCTGGATTTTACTCTTTATTTGCTCAGATTAGTTCTACTTGACACACACACATTTCTTTCATTATGTTGTTACTGCCAAGTTTCTATACCATAAGTTTTCTGTATCCTTTGGTTTCTCAGACAGTTCCACATTTCACTCACCACATTTAGTTTCCCTCAGTGCAAGAGTGGGTAATACTGCTGTGGCTGCATTCCTTTTTACTATACAGCCTGTGTTATACAGAAATGTCTGATGCTGGCATGAAAGGAAATCAGCCTTCAATGTAAAACAGGAAATAACCAAAAGACAAATAGTACTACTAAATACTATCAAACACAGAGATAAGAAAACTCATACTAGACATAATACAGACAATGGAACAGAAAGATGAGACATTGGGATGAACAGACAGAGAAACACAGGGAACTGAAGCTACTACTAATAAAAAGACATAAACCAAAACACAGGGTTAAAAACTTCAACTGCAACTTATCACTACAAAACAAAGCCAACACTGTGGCTTATTTTTTTATCTGCTTAACTTCCTGTAAATGGTTAAAAAAATCTGCCTGTTATTTGGTTGCTGGTAGTTTCCCATTGGAGCATTTAAATATTGATGGGTTACATCAATATACAGTCACATCATAAGCAACCCTGTTTTGCAGCAGGGTATCCTCCTTTACATTCATTTGAAAATAATTGGTTGTTTACCCTGTAGTGGTATCTATGGTGGCCCTGAGGTGCAAAGCATACTAACAAAAAAACAAAAAAAAATGTGCAGGATGATATATAGAAAGCATATTGAGAATGTTTTCTCTGTTGAACCTACTTGAAACCTTGCTACAGACATGTAGATGGACAAAACCAAAAGCAACATTTCAGAAATCACAATGATTTCACTTTACGGTAAAGCTGGGGAAGATAATTCTTGTTTGTATAAAAAGAACTTCTGTCCCTCATTTGTATGATGATGTAATTTTACTGTTTGTAACAGTAGTTTCTAATAGCGTCCTATAGATTTTAAACTTGGGTTTTAGTGGCTATGACTCAGGAGGTAGAGCGGATCATCGACCAGTCAAAATAATTCAATGTCTGGCTCCTCCAGGCTGCATGTTGTATCCTTGGGCAAAATACTAAACTCAAGTTGCCCCTGATGCATCCATTGGAGTGAGTGTGTGTGTGAATGTTAGATAAAAGTGCTTAGGCATAAAAAAAGCACTTGTATGAATGTGTGTATAATTTTGTGAACAAGGCTTATAGTAGAAAGTGCTTTGTGTGCTCAGTTAGAGCAGAAAACCACTCCAACCAATCAGTACACAACAACCAATTCATTTACCATTTACTTTTTGAAAGAATTAATGCAAAGATTGATGTCATAAAGGATTCATACAATGTGATTCCCAATATGCTTTCCACATCATGACATCAACATATCAATTCCAAAGCAGAAGACACACATGAAAGAATTGTGGAAGAGTAGCTATCATGTCTCCTCACTCCTTATTAGTGATACCAGAAGGGCCATCTTGTCAGAGTTGCATAGACCTGGAAAAATAATCTGGATACAGAAACATCATGGCTGACTTTAAAGCAAAAACATGAGATCTTTGTGAAAAGGTAGACTCAATGAGAATGCTTTCTGAACTGAACCCACTTGGAACATTTTTGTGGACATGTAGACACTATATGGAAAAAAGTACTGGGCCATGGAAACCCATGCCATGAAGCTCAGTTTTTGTGCTGATGTTAATGTCAGAGGAGGTTTGGAGCTCCGCAGTTACCGTTGGCAACTTTTATGCACCAAGCGTACCCTGCTCTGTAACTTTACATGGTTTATCACATCATGCCTGAATTCCTGTGGTTTGCAATAATACTACTTACATTTGATGGTGGAATATCTAGGAGGGAAGAAATTTCACAGACTGACTAGTTACAATGGTTGCAACCTATTAGAGTACCATGCTTGAATTCATTAAGCTTTTTAGACGGACCCATTTTTTCACAAATGTTTAATACGCCTGCGGCAATGGGACTGAAAACACCTGAAGTCCAAATTGATTGTGGCATTCTTGAGCAAAAATTGTCTGGGTCATATATAGATTAATAACCAACAATGTTGGTTTTTCACTTACTGAATCTATTAGAAATTTTGTCATTATTCCAATGAGACTGTATACAGACTGTGAAACTGAATGGAAAAAAAATATCTGTCATCCAGTGCACTCTTTGTGATCAGCACATTGATTACAATGGTGGTGCCAGAAGCCATATGTTTAGGTCTTGTAGTACTAATCAGTGGATTGAGGCTTGTTGGGCAATATTTAGAAATATTTTTAAGGAATGCCTATTATAGCTTTTCTTATCTTTTTACACATCGGTGGCAAAGTGGTGTCGACCAGACTGATGGCCTTTCTGTGTGGAGTTTGCATGTTCTCTTTGTGCCTGCATGGGTTTCCTCTGGGTACTCTGGCATCCTCCCACAGACATACATGTTAAATTAAGTGGTGATTCATAATTGGATGTATAGGAGATAGATAAAGTGCCTAATGTGTATAAATAAAACACTGTATGAATGTATTGTTAAATGTTTCCTCTAGTCTAAAGCTTGAATGGTCAGTAAGACTGGAAAAGAACTACAGTATATAAATGCTAGTCCAGTTCCATTACTTTGCTTATAGCAATCGTTCCTAAAAATCAGTCATTCCCCTTCCTATTAGAAGGGGCATCGTCCCGGGTTCGCTGCTGGTCCGGGGGGGTGATCTGCTCGCCCGCGCTTCGGAGGGTTTATGTGTGTGCATGTGTGTCTTTGTGTATCTTTGTGTGTCTTTGTGTCACTAGTGGGTGGGTATGTGAGTGAATGAACTGGGTGTGTGTATGTGTGTGTGTGAGTGAATGGCCTGGGTGTGTGTATGTGTGTGTGCGTGTATGGCTGGACCTGGGTCTGGGACATGCTAAGCCTTGGCCCCTTTGGGACATGGTCATGGAGGGTGGGGACTCCCCCTCCCTACCGCTCCCCGCTGGATGTTGTGGCCCCTCCCTAGGATGCGGGTGCTTCTTGGTTCCGGGATGCGTGGCTGGATATTCTGGCGTGGTTGTTGACCTGCTCCCTTGTGTGTGGTGGTCTGGGGTGGCTCGGGCCTCTTCGGCGCGGGGGGGGGGGCTCTTTTGGGTGTCGGGCGGTTCCCGGGTGCCTGGGGCCCTGTGGCCCTGTTCTTGGCTTGTGCCGGGGGGGCTGGCTTCTGGCGGGGCCAGTTGCCCGTTGCCTCTGGTTCTCTGGGACTCTCGGCCTTTGGCCATTGGCACTCCGTCTGCGGCCGCCCTCCTTCTCCTACTGGGGTGGGCGCGTGGCAGCCATCGGAATGTGTGGCCTCGGGTCTTTGGCACTCTTGGGGGCCCGGATCTCCTGGATATTTCTCTGTCTGCTTCTGGCTCTGGGGGGCGTTATTGCGGCTTCTCACCCTCAACATCAAGTACATTTCATGACAAAGGCAGACACACACACACACACACTCAAAACAACAAGATTGTAGATTTGTGTATCTTTGTATTTTGTGTATCTGCTTTTCATATTTTTCTCTTCCAGGTGCTTGTTGTTTGTTTGTTTGTTTTTTCCTTTTTTTCTCTTGTAGGTTTTGTCTTACAGGTGCAGCAGCTGATGATCCATTGCATTTTTCTATTTGTGCTTTATCCTTACACTTTCTCCTTTTTTCTCCCCCGTTCCGTTTTCTGTCTTTTCTTTTCTCCCTGCCTGTCAGCTTAGACGTTTTCATACTACACATGTACTGTAACAACAGTAATAATACTAATAAAAATGAATAAATAAACAGATACAAGAAACACATGAACAAGATGAGCCTATAGAGAATTTATAGAGCTCATCTTGGAAAAGCAAATGTCTTTGGTACAACGTCGCATTCAGATCATAATTCTGGTTGCAAAAACTCCAGACAAGACAGGCATAAAAAAAAAAAAAGAAGGGGCATCGTTTGTTTCTTGTGACAGTGCCACTTAATTTGTATCTTTGTAGTTACAGAAACAAGTAATTGAAATAAAAAGAAATCTTTACAAGTAGATTGTGTCGTATGTGTGTGTGTGGGAAGAGTTTATTTTATCCTAACAAAACTCTTTTTATTCCAAGAGGCCTGTTACAGATGGATCAATTTGGTGATCTAAGAGACCAGGGTCACCTCAGTGGCACCCATGAGCATCAGTGTCTTCTTCTACTAAATGTTATGTTTTCAAATTTTGTTGTGGATCCTTGCACTTCAGGGTCACCAGAAGAATATCTGTTTCACAGATCAAATACAAATAAAAAATAATAAAAAGAATTTGAAGCAAAGAATTTGGATGGTTGCAGGTGGGCTTTGTATATGAAAGTACTGTAAAACTGCTTTTGCTTCTCAATAAAAAGGTCTTTAAAATCCAAGCAACTCCTTCAAATGAATTAAAGCACATCCCCCCTCCCTCCACATAAAAGCCTTCTATAAAACAGGTATTTCAACAATTAATTATGCTGATATATAGCAATTAATTAAGAGACATTATTCCTCTTAACCTTCAGTCACAAAATTAGACGATGAGAACCAACCCCTCCTTTTTACCACACTAGAAAGGGAAACAGGTGTGTGTGCAAATGTCTACCTACAATGTGTTATTAATGATTTAGTTTCAAGGAGGGATCTACTCACATTGCTTTCATGATTAATGGAGGACAGAAGTGCAGAAGCCATTCACTCAGAAGAGTCTGCACCTGTCTGAAGCTTTCTGAAGGCTTTTATGTACAAAATGCTCTGGATAAGACACAGCTAACAGATAACTGGCAGCTCCTTGGTGAACTAATCTTTCTGTTAGCCCCCTATGCCCTTCAATCCCTTTTCAGTACTTTTTCCCCCTCTGTCTCACTGATGGACTCACTGCAGACCTGCTCCCTTTTTACTAACCCTCGCCCATTTTTGAATACATTGCACTACTTTCTCACAGCCTTTTACGCCTTGTGTGGGTGGTTGGGTGAAACTGAACATTTGAGTGAGCCCTCCAGGTCCTCGGCAAAGCACACACACATACACAAACACCTACATCAACACGCTGTACTCACACTACTTTTGCCACCTCTAATAGCCAAACAACACCTCACACTCCCACGCTGTGATTTTTAGAAGTGCTTTTGCCCAATAAATTTGAAAAGAAAGCTTTCCTGGAGACTTCCCAGAAGTGTACAGGCCACAGAACAGGTTATTGGGAAGTACTTCTTTTAATATTATATACTTTATTTTCACAAGCTAATGCTCTACTTGTGCCTGAATGGCTGGGTAATAATCAGCAGCTCCAGACATATTACCAAAGCTAGTCTGATTCATACTAATTGGCTGATAGCACCAATGATCCCTCCATAGACATGGCATCCTTCTGTATAGTAACTACTGATTATTATTGCAGATAAAACTGTGGAGACTGAAACTGACTAACAAGTCAGTCAACAGTTTTTAATGTTACTGCCAATAGCGCTCAGAAAGGTTTTAGGGTAAATTCAATTTCTTACAGCAGAACTTTTTTCTTACTTCCCTTGGTCTCATGCTGTATACATATTAATGCTTGGGATGCTGTCTGCCACAGAGCCACAGTTCTCTCACAAAAGGCTGAGTTTAAAAGGAAAAGACAATAATCCAGCAACACTTAAAATGGATCGCAAACTGTATTGTATTTTTCAGTGTGTTTAGACATTTAATCCTTGGTGCTGCGGGATAAAAATACACTGCAATCCTACACATAAAGTTGGAAAAAAGTCTCCTCTGGTCACAAACTTTGTCTTGAGATTTTAAGTAGTCATCAGATGTGTTATACCTTTTGCCTTTCTTCTTGTGTGTATCTTTAATGCTGGTCATGAGGAGACATATCTTCAATCAAATACTTGATTTTAATTCCTTATCTTCTCAATATGGTATCTGAAGGACCTACAGTGTGATATAAATGAGGAGTTACCAAGCAAATAATAATTTAAATGTCTTATATGTAGTAGCAGCAGAGCAACAGGGGATATGTTAACACATATTACGGCTGTCTGTCATGCACTCAAAAAATTACTTTTCACACTCAATAAACATGAAGCAATAATTTTGAGTAAAATGAAACTGAAATATATCAAATCAAAGGTTTATTTATTCAAATACTTAATCTTTAAGGAAAATGTGCTTGGTATAAACTGAATGTATACCAATCAAGCACATTTGGAAATGGAAATTCTCCAAAGAGAATGTCAGAATGTCTGAATGCAACTTCATGGTAGTAAGGGTTGGCTTTTTACTTCTGACTGGTTGTCTTTTGTGACTAACAGAGCACATAGCTGGTGGGAGAAGGGTGGCACAGTGGTGCTCTCTTCTCTTTCTGCTCACCCCCAACTGATCGCAGTGGATGGATGTCCTTCCCTTAGCTTGGTTCTGCCGGAGGTTTCTTCCTGTTAAAAGGGACGTTTTCCTTCCCAGTGTTGCCAACTGCTTGCTCACAGGGAGTCATGTGACTGTTGGGGTTTCTTTCGAATAATGAAGAGTCTTTATCTTACAATATAAAGCACCTTGAGTTGACTGTTGTGAATTGGTGATATAGAAATAAAACTGAATGGAACTGAATTGGTGCAGTGGTTAGTACTGTCACCTCACAGCAAGAAGGTTCTTTGTTTGAATGTCCTTGCCAGCTGGTGCCTTTCTGCAAGTTTTATGTTCTATTGTGTGGGTTTCCTCCTGGTACTCTGGCTTCCTCCCATAATCCAAAGACTTGCATATTGGTTAAGTGCCGTTTCTAAATTCTTTTGGTTGGCTTTCCTGCATTGGTGGCGCTCTCACTTGGTGTTGGCTCCCACTGCACTATTGTATTACTTCTTGTTCCTGTTGCAAATGCACAGTGGTGTTTTGTGTAGCTTATCTGTGTAGCCCGTTAAATTAAAAACCTTTAGATAATGACATATTTCATAATGTAATCTTCCCACGCTTTATCTAAGGGACACTCTGCTGA
>VUQS01056673.1:0-14667 GCA_015108495.1 Heterochromis multidens | reverse complement strand
GTTGTTGCTGTTTTTATTGTTGTTGCTGTTGTCGTTGTTGCTGTTGTTATTGTTGTTGCTGCTGTTGTTGTTGTTTTTGTTGTTTTTGTTGTTGTTGTTTTTATTGTTGTTGCTGTTGTCGTTGCTGTTGTTATTGTTGTTGTTGCTGTTGTTGTTGCTGTTGTTGTTGTTTTTATTGTTGTTGCTGTCGTTGCTGTTTTTGTTGTTGTTGCTGTCGTTGCTGCTGTTGTTGTTATTGTTGCTGTTGTTGTTTTTGTTGTTGTTGCTGTTGTTGTTGTTGTTTTTGTTCTCGTTGTTGCTGTTGCTGTTGCTCTTGTTGCTGTTGCTGAGTTTCTGCAGGACCAACAGCGTCTAAGCTGCCTTCAGTATCATCATCGGCACTGAGAAACAATGACTGGCATGTTCTTAGAAGAGGAGCATCAGTCCTTCTGAAATCTTTATGCAAATTTGTGTGGAGGATTGTGAAGCTTTTGAGGATGGAAACACCCTGATTCACATTTCATTTTTATTTTCTGACTGGAAATATAGCCAGCATCTCTGTGGAAGCTGTTTGATGTTTCCCCCTCCACCCGAGTGAAAAGTGACAGCAGAGCGGTGGTATGAAGGCTGACGGGCGCATTCATCAGAAAACACAGCTCCGTGTGTGTTCCTCTACATTTGTCACGGTAAAACGCTCAGCGAGCTGCCAGCCCGCCCAAACACTGCTGCTTTACTGCGACGCCGCTCACGCTGCCGTCCAGTTCTCAGTCATGGACCGTGACAGCAGCATAAACAAACAAACAGCAGCAAACAAGAACACCCTCATTCACACACACACATACTGAGTGTGTGTGGCTCAGTCTAACCTACTGTATGTGGAGATGTTATGAAAGCAAGTGAAAACGAGCCCGTGAGGAGAGATCATTTCAGCTGCTGTCGACATATTCTGAAGTCTGAAAAACAAACCAGAGGATGATTTAAGCTTTAATTACCTCAACGCAGAACTATGTGACGCTTTCAGCTCCTAAAATTTAACAATGTTCACCGAGACTGATGAGACTGATAAGAAAGCTTTGGGCCTTTAATGGCTTGATCTTAGTTTTTTCCCCTTGTTTTCTATTGAGTTAATTGTTCTGTCACTAGTTAGCTAACATAAACCAATGAAGAATTACTAATTATTAATTATATTATAATTATGAATTTCCATCTGGGATCAATAAAGTTATTCTTATTTTTATTCTTAATGGCAACCAACCCAGGAGCATCATAGTCTCTTCACTTGCTCTCACGTATTTTTAAATCCAGCTTCATAGACAGAGTTAAATCTGTCGGCCTCCGTGATGTAGATTAATGTCACTACATGTAGTGTTTAAAATTCAAACTACAGATCAGTCTCTAGTTCCCTCAGCTCCCTGGACTCTGCTGCTGTAAATACATGAGAAGTTTTCCAGGACAAATTTCCAGCTTGTTAATCCAGACAATCTCACAAACTCTAGAAAACAAACTCGAAAAGGAAAGAGGAGTCATGACTTCCACAAGTTCATGGAGGTTTTAAAAGTCTTTAGTGTGTCCAGAATCAGAAAAGCTTCAGTTAAAAAATACCCAGAACTATATGAACTAAGTGGGTTTAATTGAGTACTGTGACTCGTGTGTTTACAGATGTAATCTGAGCGATTCTCTGCACACGTACAAACTGGATGGAGGTAACTGCTGTGATATCTGATCTGGTTAATTAGTGTATTGTAATGAAAAATGCTGTTAGCTCTTTTCAAAGCTCGATTTGTGGTTTTACCTTCAGCCTTTATACGTTACATCACTACTTATTCTGCTCCCTGTGCTAATAAGAGATACAAGCTTCAACAGATTACATGGATACCGTAATTGGACAGAGCTCCATCCTTTGAGCAGTTGCTGTTGGAGACAGCAGCCGCCACATTAGAAACCGGGAGGTCTAATTTCCTGCTCGGCTCAGCCTGTCAGAGCTCGGTTAGCTGCTAACGGCTGCTAATTGAGAAGGCTGTAAATTAAGAGGTCGCTGTGTTAGACACAGAAACACACTGTGTGTGACGGGACGGGAGGGGTCCCAACATAAACCATCCAACCCCCGAGAGGGGCCCCGAGGAGCCTCATAAAGCATCACACAGCCAACGTAGGTGTGCTCAGGGAGACACACAAGTCCCAGTGAAACAGCACATTAACACACACAGAGAGGCATGAGGGCGTTACATCAACCTACATTCATTTCCTGCACACAGACATGATCACGTCACCTGTCCCACCTGGATTAATGATGAGGCTGATCGCTGTAAGTCACACCTCAGTAGTTTAATCTCCTCCTCTCGTCTCAATAATGCTTCATTTATATTTTTATGCTTTTATTTACAGTCACACGTGTTCCCACAGTTTTAAACAGACTGTTTCACTGTGCTCGAGACAAATTCTTATTCTACCTGAGGATTTATCTGACTTTACTTCTTACTTACTTACTTCTTATTGTTATCGTCTCCTTTTAAAATTTAAATCATTTCTGTAAAAAAACATTTCTGAAAGTGGCCCTAGAAAATACTGAACTTTAACCAGCCCTATGTTAGTGCTTACCGCAGAAACTAAATGCATGTTATACATGTTCACTTTGTGCCATTACACAATTTTCTGATGAAGAAATTAGAACTGTTTGACATTATACACGAGTTAGTGACAAAATATCTCACAAGTTAACCAACTAACATCTACACTGAGACATGATTTTGCCAGCAGTAACGTTTTTGTGCTTATCTGGAGTGTTTGTTTAGTGATCACTGTTTTTATCTTACAGCTAGTTCTGACGTTTAATACGTGGAAAAGTTGAAACAGCACATTAGATTTACCTTTAGAACGGATAAAAGTAGTTTATTAAATCTTTTTTTCATAATTTTGCTGTTGCTGTTATGAATAAAGATGAAAAGTTAACAAATGATTTCAATATGTGGCTGTTTGTGCTTTGCAGACATGCAACGAAGGGTTAACTGCAGCCTTAAAAACACACACTCTTATATGGAAACTGAGCAGCATACATGTGAGAGACAGGTTAACACACACACACACACACACACACACACACACACACACAGCGGGCTGACTGATTTACTTGGCACTTGAGGAATGACATAAACAGCGAGCAGCCGGCCCCTGGAGGGAAAACAGCGGCGGTGTTTGCTCTGTGTTTGTTTACAGGGATTGTGCGGCCGCCCGGAGTCCAGCCTGCTGTTTGGAGAGCTTTCACGGCCCTGCGGCCCCGCGGCACAATAAATCACTTAGCTGTAATTGCACCGGCGTTACATGCATCATTGGAAAAGTTAAACCATTAAATGACAAACCTCGTTAAAGCCGTTCAGCAGGGAGTCACGCAGGAGGCCGACTCGTTGTGAAGCGGCCACTGTTTCACCGCCACACAGAGGGGGCTCATGGGGTATGAAGGTAAGAACCACCTGTCTTTGGAGGGCTAATGGAGGACAACAGGGAGACTGATGGCGAGGAAAAGTATGTGTGAGTGTGTGTGGAGGGGTGAAACAGGCTTAATGAGGTCCAGGTACAGGAGACCCCAACATGATCCATGCTGTACATGTTATATTTCTATCTTTGTGAGGACCCTCTAATGTAATCCTGTCTTTGCAGGTGTTGCTGTGATCAGCGCATCATTTTAAGCTGCATTCCTATTGGTTGGTTTGTAAACAACAGCTGTATCCAGCCTGTATCTGACCTTTACTACAGTCACCTTTGATCCCTTCTCATCATGCTACGTGAGATCTCCCTTTTTAAGCTGATTTTAGGTACCAGAACCACCGAGCTGAGCGTGTTCGCCACCACCATCTTGGTGTTTTGAAACCAGACATGATGACAGAGAGGAGGGTCTGACAACATCTGCTGCTTTGCTTATCTGAATATAATTTCCAAAATGAACTTCATGTTTTCTTCAGTCAGACCTGAAACCAGTGACTGACCATAAACTCATCAGGAAAGAGTTTACAGATGAGCCAATCAAAGGAGTCGCCCCCTGCTGGTCATTAGAAACACAGCAGGTTTAATGTCTATAGCCCATACACCCTGTCACAGACGTCCCTGAGGTCCTTCAGAGTAAAAGCCTCTTCTATCATGACTCTAAAGAACTTTTTAAAAACCACCTGACCTCCAGGGCCTGTGGACTCAGTTATTGCTGCCTCCTCTGCAATCACTGCCACCATTACTCTCTGTTCTTGTGCTCTTTGTTCAGTACTTGTAAAGCGTCCTTGGGTCTTTTGAAAGGGGCTTCATCACTGCAACCTACTATTATTATCATGATTATTCCACACAAGCTGTAGCCTCAAATGGTGCAATAAATAGAGCTCAGTTCAGCCTGATTTCAGCTCTCTGTGCTGCTTTTAAACTGCATGTTCTTGTTTGCCTTCTTCATCACTTTGAGCTGCTCTGTAATTTTGCCGTCTGCAAATCAGTTTAATTGTTTTCCTGCTCACATTCAGACTGTCGTGCCCGTCAGTCATGTGTTAAGCACTTTGGTTGTATGAAAGGTGGACTGGAACAGTCAGAGTCTGACTGATCGGTCCTGGTCCCTGCATCGCAAACTCTTCATTTCAGAGTATTTTCAGTGTTGTGGAAGAATCAGAGAGCTCTGAATGGTTACAGTCACTCAATATGTCACATTTACAGGTTTTTGTTCAGCAGGTTCTCTTTATTGGAGCTTTAAAGTTGATTTTTTATATGAAGCTGTATACTGAAAGCTATTAGTGGTAGCTGCAGAGGGGGACAGGGTTCAGGACTAAAAGGTTTAATAATGGGGTTTATCTTGTAACCTTGTGTGTTTTTAAAGTTCATTTTGTATTTATTCAGTGAATGAAACTAATAGTGATGTCTCCTTTTGGGTGACACTTTACAATAACCATTGTTAAATGGTAAAAAATGGTGAACTGAAAAAGTTAATTTACTGTTAATAGTTTGATTATAATTTATGATATTTACTAATCATCATAATTTAAGTTTATTTATGTCTTTAGTTTGTGTAATAAAAAAGGAGTTGGAAACATTTACTATGAAAAAGAGTAATCTTGAACTTTAATTTGATATATTTCTGTGTGCACTACTTTCAGCTGCACAGGGGGGTCGCCACAGCAGGAAGCTGCACATGTTTGACTCGGCAGATTTCTACATCAGATGCTCTTTCTGAGCCAACCCAGGATCTCTTCCCAGGATCAAACCTGGAATCTTTCACTTGTTAAGTAAATGTGTAAACCACTACACTGTGGAGCCACTGTTATTTATTTTTTATATATATGCATACAAATTTTACTATATATATCTTATTTATATATGTTTTATCTTATTTACTTTTTCTTCTGTTCCTTTAATATGCAGAACTTGTAGCACTATTCTGTTTTAGAGTATAGTCTGAATGACAAATCAGTCTATCGATCTTATTGCCATTATGTAATTAAAGAAATACACAGGACACAAATTGTTCTCTTTCTGAATGATTATCATTAATGGAACAGCTGGAGGGAAAACAAACCTCTCTCAGCATGTTCAGGCTGCCTTAAGGCTCTGCAGACACTTTGAGTCCTTCCTGTGTTCAATCAAAACTGTTTTGATCATAAACAGATCATACAGAGCTGAACTCGACTAAAGTCCAGCTGCAGATCAACCATCACAGGAAGCAGCAGTGAAAGTAAACAGACCAGGTACTGGCTGTTTTATGATCACATGACATATTTTATTCCAGCTATAGTATGTTTTATAGTCTCTGACTATTTTATCGATATAGTATTATTTATTTTATTTTATTTATTTTAAATTATTTCTTTTATTTCGTTCTTTTTTTAACTCGAGTGTTGTCTCTTTATTATATTGTTCTGTCTTGTTTTGGGTGGATTTTGCTGCCCGTGCATTGTTAAGTTCTCTGCTTTCTTTGGAGACTTTTTTGGATTTGAATCCATAGCTGGGGGCTCTCAGGACTAAACAGTTCTGCGTTTGCATCTGTGCTAATCACCACTGCTGAGGTGCCGCGAAATTAAGAGGATAAAACTGCAGGTATGCATTCATTAAAACTATTTTTTAAGTTAATGTACTGTATAAGTTGCACATTTTTACAGCTGCAGAGTGTGAATAATCACTCAGAGCCAAGACAAACTAAAATCAGCCACAGAGAGCTGCTGGTTTGTGACCCCTTATGCATCATATCACAGCTCATAAGAACAATAACAATCACATTCTGATCATATTTTATCTACTAAACTGATAAATGTGGTTATGGTTTAATTTTAGACCTGACAGGAGGTTTGGTGTGTAAGTCGAACAACACACAAACCATCCAGATGATGTTGGTTGGTTTACAAATCAGTTATTAACCAATTAGTAAAGGTTATTAATAATTTCACAGGTTACTAACAGTAAAAAACAGTCTTTAAGTGTTCCTGACAAACCTGATTAACAAGTCTGTCTGAATCATCCTGCTGTAGTCAGCACGGTGAATTCTGACATTTAAATGTTTTGCTTCAGTATTTTCTGTTTATCGCATTAAAAGATTTCTGAGAAGAAGCTGTTTGTGGGGGGGGGGGTTTCTGAGAAGCATTTCACCAACAAAAGAAGCGACTGACATGCCGTCAATCCTCTGACAACCTCGGCTTGTTTTTTTACTTAACGTCTGAATTATTTAGTCACAAAATACTTTGAAAAACGGAGCTGCAGTTGTTCGAGCTTCCCGGAGGAAGATGTGCTGAGATCTGAGCAGTTTTTTTTGCCTCAGTGCAGCTCTCAGACACCACTAAAACCCCAAAATCCCACATCTAACCTCAGCGTCCTCCTGACAAGCCGCGTAGACAGTAATGGGACGTCGGCTCTGACCGGCTCACCTGTAAATTAGGTTTCTGTCTGTCAGACTAAAAGGTCAGGCGGGGCACAAACCCATCAGGTGTGACAGCTGATAAAGAGCCGACCTACCGATGGGGAGATAAGCCCTGACTGAGGAGTCTCCCGGCCTGTTGTGCTGTAATTGGCTTCATTGCTGGAGGCTTCGAGTGCTCAATAAGGGCACCTGCTCGCAGAGATGAAGCACAGCTCTCGACACACTTTCAACCTTTCAAAGCACAAGTGTCACGAAAAGATGTTCTGATCTGCCAGCACCTGATTTTCATTCAGTTTTAGGGCCTTTCCACTCCTTTGATCCACACAGCTCCAAAGATTTACTGACACAACATGAAATAATTCATGCAGAAGCTGCGAAAGTCTAACAGCTTTATTAAAAAATTACTACAAATCAGACAGACACCTGTGTGTGGTGTAATCTGGCTCTAAGTTTGAACTGCTGAATTGCTTTCAGAGCTCATTAATCTGCGCTAAACGCAGCGCCCCCTTGAGGGCACCGTCTGCCTGATGTGGCATACTCACAGTGCGGGCTCTCCTTGCCGCCGGCCTTCAGCAGTAGCTTGGCGATGGGTGTGTTGTTGGTCATGATGGCGATGTCGAGCGGCGTCAGGCCCTGGCTGTTGGGGGTGTTCAGGTCCAGCTCCTCAGCTGAAAACTGGTAGAGAAGAATCTGCACTGCGTCCAGGTCCTGCTGCTCCACCGCCTCGAAGATGCAGTCGCTGCCCTGCATCGTCTGAAAGGAAGAACGAGCATTGCGTTTACCACTATGGACACGTGGTCACGTGATTTTACCTCCAGGATCATGAGACCATACAAACCTGGATCTAAAACAAGAAAATTAAAAGCTCTGTAAAAGTTAAATTAAAACCAGAATTCAGCAGACCACTTAAAGCAGACGTTTAGTAGAAAACGGCCACACATCAGCTGATTAAACTGAGCTCCAGATGTTTCCTGTGGGTGACGTCTGGACTGTATTCAGGTCAGCTCAGCAGCTGGAGTACGAGCTCAGTGTGGTTCGTTCGTCTGCTGAAACAGACGTCGCCTGGATGGCAGCAGATGTTGCTCCTAAACCTGGAGATATTTTTCAGTATTAATGGGGTCTTCACAGATTCACAGACCCCTCCCACATGCACTAAAGCCTGCCTCCCATACCATCAGGGATGCTGCTTTGAACTGAGATAATAAGCTGGATGGTCCCTCTCCTCTTTAGCCCAGAGGATGCAGAACCTCGGCTTCTTAAATGAGCGCAGTGATTTCTCTGAATCTTTTCATCTGATTTTAAACCGTAGATGATGGAATCGCTGATTCTGAGAACTCTTCTTCTTAAATTGTCTTTACCATAGTGCTGGACCCCTCCACAGCTTTACCTCTGAAACACTGAGCCTCTCTGGGTGCCCAATCATGTCATTAATCAACCTCTTTAGCTGGCAGATGTTCCACCAGCTTTTTTTTTTTTTGTAACATTAGACACCTGTTCCAGTCTGAAACCTGTTTAATTAAACCGGTATTTAATTAAAAAAATGAGCAGCTATTCATAAAAAACAAAGGAAATTTCTCAGTTTCCACATTTGATGAGCTTAAAACTGCAGATCTTTCGATTCTGGTCATTCTTTTGGAGATGGGGCTGTATTTCTTTGAACTTTGATACCGACCTTTCTCACCTGACCTATGTGGTGAGGGTTAATGGAGATGCTTGCTGGTTATCTGAGGGCTGGAGGAGCAGATTTGGTGCTGGAATCACAGACCTGCTGCTTCACCACCTTCAGACCACACATGAAGCATCTCTGACACAAATCCTTTTCAGGCGCCTCAAGGACATCACTGCGTGAAATATCCATGTATGAAATGTGTGCAGGATCATGTGGTTACCATGGGAACAGGCGTGCAGGAGTTTCTCTTATCAATGACTGGCTGTCCTCCTGTAACGTTCCACCTCAGGATTCCTCTTTTTCTTAGTTTCTGCTGTATTTTAATTAAAAATTGCTAAGTTACAGCCTCAAATAAAAATCCTTGAAACTGTTTTTCTTGGTGACCTGAGATGATCAATAAGGCAGGTGAGGACGGGTCACATGACATTTTCCCAACTGAACAATTGAAATGTATGGATCAGTTTGTCGTTTATCTGAAGAAGAAGCAGCTGAAGAGGATCTTTAAGAGTAAAAGAGGCTTTGTGTGATTTGATTTTTTGTGATATGGACGTTTAGATGAGGTGAAATGATTTTACCTGTCAGTGGATACTCAAACATAAATTAAACATAACATTCAGCTTTAATTGAGTTCCTTTTTTTTTCTAATCATGACTGTGTCCTTTAAACTGGTTATCTGCTGATTCGGAGTCTGATGATGCTGATGCTCTGGACGTTTGACTGAATGTTTCTGAAATGACTGAATGTGTCACACCGACCTGTACTCGAGCTGCTAACAAAAAACAACTGAAACTGCAGAGATCTGTGAGAGAGAAGATGTTCCACTCTGATGGATTTGTTGGAGCTACAGAAACATTTGTGATTGGTTAGTGGATTAAATAAAGGTGACAGCGATGAAAAAACACGAGAAACTAAACTTACAATAAGATTTGATTATGATGACTGGAGCTGTCGGTTATCAAAAATAAAAAGTAGAAACTAAATTAAATTATTTACTTATAATTATACTTTTTAATTACCTTACATTTAATTACACTGTATTTTACTATTACAACAATTACTGTTTTTAATTTAATTACACTAATTACATTAGTTTTTTTATACTTACTTTTTATACTTTGTACTAAACTGTCATTACTTTACTTTAATTACAAGACTACTAGACTTTTTTTAATTACATTGCAATATAATGTAACTACACTAATGTATTGTACTTAATCACAATGTAATGCATTATGACTTGAATGAATGAAACTACTATACTTGTACACTAATACAGACTGTAATAATACAAACCCATTGCAAATACATCATTTCATTCATAAATACACTAATTTAATCAAAATTATTACACTAGAATATTTAAATTACACTGTACATATTTAAGTATTAGTAATTAGTAAATTATGGGATTTATAATTAAACTTTACTTACACTGTAATTATTTTTAAAAATATACTGTAATTACACTGTATTATATTCACAAAATTTCACAAAAGTTTTACCTTACACTGTATTTGTTACTTTTTTAATTGCACTAGACTTCATAGTATTACACTAATTATACTGTAGTTACACTAATTTACTGTAATTACACAGTAATGCATCGATGACAATGTCATTACACAGTAATTCATTTCTTATTACAAGGTAATTATACCACATTTCCTGACAGATGGCACTCTCTCAGAGTGGCCTTTTAATTTTACTGACAACAGCAAAAAAAAAAAAGACCAAATGTAAATATTCACTATTGGAAATGGAGTAAAACCAAATGTTTCCTCCAGACAGCAGATGCCAAACTAAAGACGCAGCGAGCAGGAAGTCTGATGAGAAGCTGCATGACTAGAACAATGTGTTTCTCTGCTCAGCCTTCAGAGGCTGGAAATGGCTCCTCTGTTTACTTCATTTGTGTCTCTGTAGACTTGACAGCAGCAAGCGGATATGGAAAACATTTTAATTCGTTCTTTGTCAGCCTGGAGCTGACAATTCATGTCGGCTTGGAGAATTACAGTGAGAATCCACAGCGGCAGCGACAGCTCTGTCTTGCTTCCTTTCAGGTTTATCACAAAGTGTCTGAATAGAGAACAACACATCCTGCAGGGCTGGTTTGTGGCTGTTATCAATGAGTAGGGCACCACACTGAGCTACAGCTCCGGAAACTGCAAAGCCTTTAACAGAACACACAGCCGGGTGGTGCAGGTGGAGCTGCAGACTCTCAGAGACGACGTGGACACTGCTTAACTGTTTTAAGGCTGTTTTTCAGATTGTTTTAGACTGGATCAACTCTGATTTTAGACCAAGTTTGGGCTGATTTTGCCCTAGTTTTCGACTGGTTTGACTGGTTTTGGACTGTTTCTTTGGGACGTTTAGAGCAACTTTGAGAACCTGCTACAGATTTTGATGTGAATTTGGACTTTAAGTCTTTTCGGATGTGTATGGGTTCTGGACAGTTTTGGGGATGATTTAAATTTGGATTTGGACTTCATTTGGGGTTGATTTTTGGACAGTTTTCAGGCTGATTTAGAAAGAGGTTAGAGGTTTTGGAGCATCTTGGAGAGTGTTGTTCTATGGATGTTGGATATTGTTTTGAAATGTATTTGAGGATGATCCTTTTAGACTTAGTTTTGGGGCTCCTTGGAGAACTCATTTCAGTTCTGTTAATAATTTTTTGACCTTTCTTTGACTGGATTGTGGTGATTTAACATCTCGGGGAACTTTCCACAGTCAGTTTTTCAGTGAATTTGGTCTCTCTCAATTTGATTTCAAGGCTTTCAGACTAAATTGGTATGACCTGATGTCAGTGGAAAGTCAGAATCACGTGTGACTGGTTTTGAATGTGGTTTTTGGACTGTTTTTGCCCTCATTTAGAACTTGGTTTTGGAGCATTTTTGGGAACTTGCTGCATTTCTTCTGTGGACACTGGACCACAGAAAACTGGATTGTTTTGGACTATTTTCACTGGTCACTTTATCATAGTGGAGAACTTGCCACAGTTTTTCGATAGATTTAGTCTGTCTCAGTGTCTTCTGTCTCCTCATATTAACCCTACACTGACTCCTAAGAATTGAGATCACTAGTCTGTGGTTGTAATCATTCCAGGCTGATTTTTGGAGCATCTCAGAGACCCTACCACAGTTCTGTCTGTCATAAAACTTCAGACCGACTTCAGGATATTGAGATCCAAGATTCTTTATTGTCATTGTAAAAAGGTATACAACGAAATTCAGGTGCACTCAAGAATCAGACTCAGTGAATTTAATAATATTAAAAAAAACTTATACCATGAACAGAAATGCTAAAATAAATAATAAAACAGTCCATTTCACTCAGTCACACATAACACACATCGCAAATCTCCCAGTGCTTTCACTATACCATACATTCACTGCCACTGTATGCATTAAAGAGTCCATTACTGCACAGTAAAAGATGAGGAGTCTATGAAGTCCTCACCGTCTGCTACATGACTTCTCATAAAGAAGACGTTGGCTATGGGTTTGGGCTAGTTTTCCTGCTGCAGGAAGATCCTGGATAAGCTGATGATGGATTAGGATTCTGAAGCATTTTTGGTTAGTTAAAAAAAAGTAAGTTTGGGCTGATGCAGAACTTGGTTTTGAAGCATCTTGAAGAACTTGCCAAGGTTCTTCTGTGGACACTTGGACATGTTTTAACCTGTTTTTGGTTGGGGTTTTGGACTTCATTTTACAGTTTTGGGGCTGATTTAGAACTTGGTTCTACTTGTTATTCTGAACTTGGTGTTTTATAGACAGCAGAGATGGATTTGAACTAGTTTGGGAATTTGTTTGGGGCTGATTTACCATCTTGATTTGTTTTCTGATTTAGTCTTTGAGAAGTTGCCACAGCTGTTCTGTGGATACTGGACCATGTTTTTGGATGGTTTGTGGACTTTGTTTTGGATTGGTTATTAATTTTGTTTTGGAGAACCTGACCTTGGTCTGGTTTTTTTGTGGATTTAGTCTTCTCCTTCTGTCTCTTCAACTTCAGACTGACTCCAAGGTGTTAAAAGAGGAGTCTGTGGACCATCTGTTGCAGGACTCCTTGTGAGTTTGGGCTCCTGCAGAGTGAACCTGGGTGACCTTATGATGGTGGAGATTCAGATTCTGAACACTGAGAGAGCCTAAAATGTGAGCAGAGTTCTGCATATCGATTTGTACTCGCTGTACTCTGAGCCTTTTGTTTCCTCCCCTCCTCCCCCGTCTGCCTCTTTGTTTCATGTCTGCTGCTGTGGCTGGTTTGTAAATGTCATCAGGCTGGCAGAGAGAGTTCTGGAAAGCTTTCCACACACAGACACATACAGACACACACACACGCGTGTGCAACATGACCTGTAACACTTGTCACACATGATGAGTCGCAGCGACCAACTGTTTCACAGGGCAGCAGGAAGGACGTGATGATGGCAGCAGAAAGAGAGAGAAGAGACTGAGAAAAGATGGAGAGCTGCTACACAGCAAAACCAAATGCTCTCCAAAGACGCCGTCCACAAACAACTCAGTGTCCTTGAGCAAGGCACGACTCTTCGTTTGCAGTTTACCAAAAATCTGCAGCAGTTAGGTGATGGACAGAAAGAGTCTGGTTTTATGATGTAAGAATGAGCAGCTGGAGGCAGCAGCTCAGAGATCAAATTAAAGATGTGACAGCCGAGAGCCGAGGCTCTGACGACAGACGTCAGAATTAGCGAAGCACCAAACGAGATCTTTATTGATCGTTCTCTCAGAGACACGAGCAGCTCAGCAGGCAGACGGGGTTTCCCCTAATCAGGCCTGCTGCATGCCGCGGTGACGTTCATACAACACAGGAACACATACAGAGTTTATTTTGGCCTCTCATTACGATGCAGCTGCACCAGGTTTACAGGTGTTTAAAACATTTTTAGACTCTTCATCTGAAGACTAGATCTGAGCCAATCAATTAACAGAGCAAATACCTGAGACCAATTATTTAATTCTTCTCCGTTTGTACAGGAAGTCAAAGAAATCTTCGTCTCAGTTAACAGGACTCATATTGGCACAGAAATGATTAAATTATCTTTATTAGTGTTTTTTGGTATAACATCATCTTATTGGACTGCATGTTATTGTGTTTTAATTTCATCATATAGATGTTTTTGGAGAACTTTGTGGACCACATATTTATGGATGGGTAATAAAGTCTGTTAAAGACTTCCGATCATTTTAGCCATTTTTATTTTAGGCAAAAATGTTTTTCAGCTTCTTAAATGTAAATATTATTTGTCCTGTCTGATAGTAAAGGACATACCTGTGTTTTAGATACACTAACATAGATTCAAGGATGCTGTGGCAGGATTTTTTCACTGTTTTCTGACATTTTAAAGAGCACACAATTAATGGATTAGATGAGAAACTGATTTTTATACTAATCCCAAAAATGAAAAGACAAGACTTCCAGTTTGGAGTGTGGAGGAAGATTGAATGTGTATCTGCTAATTAGGATATAAATTAAAGCTGGAGGCTGACTAATAAGACTTATTAGGTTAAATGGATTTTTGAGCAATGAACTGTCACAGTAATATTAGCGTCATCCGGCTCTTCTTAGCGTTTATACCCCGCAGGAGGATTCATATCAACCGTCTGTGTTAAAACAAACCTTCTGTAATGATTCAGTAAACTGATGCAGTCACAGAGGTGGCACTAAACCAGTGCTTCTCAAATAGTGGGCGCGATGCCAGGGGGGGCGCATGTGACCCCAGGGAACATGCTTTTTTTTGGCCGTACTAGCAGGAGATATGAAGTGCAGTAAACAAACCCTCAAGAAAAATGAAAAAATATTTAACAGTGACGAAAAGAAAGGTGGAGAGAGACGGAGATAATGAGACAAACGAAAGTCTCCTGAAAGCTAAGACGAGGAAATATGAGGAAGCGTATGTAGCGCTTGGCTTCACTGTGACTACGGTGGGAAACGAGGAAAGACCGGTGTGTCTATATTTCTGTCTTTTTTCTTTTTTTGTTTTCTTTAATGTTAATAAGGATACAATGTTATGCAGAGATGTACTTATAATAACAATTTTATAGACAAATGATACTATTTATAGTCGCGGGGGAGAGTGGGGGGAAATGTTTTCTTCTTCCTAAGGGGGGCGTAACAGAAAATAATTGAGAAGCACTGC